>CANYCX012149093.1:0-12501 GCA_948193385.1 Breynia disticha f. nivosa | reverse complement strand
ATTCATTCTTTGCGACCGCTTAAGTTTTTAAATAATGGACGTCATCAAAATGAATAAAAATTCTAACTTAAATTAATTTGTAAAACAAAACAGCTACAATCACTTGAAAAAAGGGTAAAAAGATTTTCCACCTTTTAATAATACTCTTAATAATTTTTTAGTCCTGGATTTTTTAATATACAATAAATAATTATTTTTTCGGTCCCCTATGACTTTTTCTACAGAGATATACTGATTTTTCTTTCTCTATTTATTTGTAAAATGCTCAACTTTTTTTCTATAGGAACGTTATATGTGCTAGAAACAGTGTGAAAAAAAAAAGAAGAAAATTAGTGAGATATATAACAAAAAAATGGAAAAAATAATTATTGAGAGTATTGGTGAAAGATAAAAAAAATTACGAAAAAAACACAAAAACTAAATAACAGTTATGCATATAACAAAAGGACTCCCGATAGAGTCTACAATGGATTTTTAATACAAGATGTATGAAAGCATGCAAATATGACTTTATTGAATGTTATATTTTGGTGAGGAAAATTAAAAAATTATATAGATAATTCATAAGTCAAACCCCTTTTTATTTTGTCTTAACCAACTTTTGACGAAAAAATACAACTAATTGACTTTTAACTATATCAAATTGACCATTTTTTTTATTTTAATATTTCAGAAGTCAATTAAATTCGGATCTTAACAATTAATGTATTTTTTTTTCTTTTTGTTTCATTTTGTGGATGTTCTTGGCGTCGATGTGTATGAAGTTAAATATCTAGTTTTATTTGATATAAAAATATCATTTTAGCGTCTTAAAATAAATAAAATTATTAACCTTTTATATATTCTTTTATTTAAATTATTCTTCATTATTTAGTGTTATCTATTATAATTGATTACACTAATTAATTAACAATATTTAATGAATAATGAAAGAATTTATAAAGAGAAAAACTAGGAAAGAATATTATTTTAACTGAATATTCATAATAATATATGTTTAATCTGATATAATTATTGAAGGTGAATCATTTGTGGATAATATTAATTGAAAAAACAGACTTTAATAATCCAAAGTCGTATAAAACAAATAGCATGATTGAAAAAAAAATAGATGAAAAAAGCACACAAAAATATTAGTTGAAAAAAAAAAAAGAAACATTAAGGGATTCATAAATGACAAAGAATTATAATTGTAAATAAATGGTCAAAAAGGCTCATCATTTCTTTATTAATAATTTAATCTATAATTTTATTTTTCTTTTTTTAATTGTCGTAATTTGAAAGCGAATGCATATTTTGTTTGTAATTTATAAAAAATCTAATTTGTATGAATCTAGACCGACTAACCAACCATTATGGACTTCAAAGTTTCAATAAAGTTATATAATTCTGTTTTATTTTATGTGAGAATTTATTTTTAAAATAGTTTTTACATGTATGATTTTTATTTTATTTTTATTGAATATAATTAATAAATTAGTTGAATTAATTATAATAGATTATATTAACTAAATTAATAATATTTTAAATAAAATAATATAAATTAATATATTTTTTGTTATATAGAGTGAGACGAAAAAAATATATTATAAAGATTACGTATATCATGATGAGCATTTTGCCATGTTGATCATGGTGGCTGCCTATAAAAATCGTCTCATCTAAACCAACCATTATGGACTTCAAATTTCAATAAAGTTATATATTTTTATTTTATTTTATGTCAAAATTCATTTTTGAAATAAGTTTTTATTTATATATTTTTTATCTTTTATTAAATATTATTCACGAATTAATTAAACTAATTATAATAAATATACTAAATAAATAAAAGATATTTTAAATAAAAGATATGATTTTTTGTGTGAGCCAAAAATAAATTATAAAAATTATGTATTTATGATGAACATTCGGCCATGTTGATCATGGAGGCTGCATGTAAACGTATTAAAAAAATCATAATGAACTTTAAAGTTAAAAATTATGAATATTTCAATGAACAAGAGGCCATATTGATCATGGCGGCTATATATATAAATATATTTATATCTCACTTGTACTCATTTCATATTTCATCATCAATTCACTAAAACCTCTCCAAACCTTTTTTTTCATCTTCTTTGGCAAATCCTCATCAAGATATTGAGTTGGTTTAGTCTGTCATCAAAGCAGAAACATATACAGAGAATTGATCATGAAAAGAGTTGGAGTAAATGGATTATTACTGCTACTGCTAGCAGCTTCTTCTCTTTTGTCAAGTGATTACATAGTTGAGGCTCAAACTACGTCTAATGCTACTACAGATCCTGTTGAAGGTGCAGTTCTTTCTTTCTTGGTTTCTGTATTAGTGCAGTTGGGTTTCAAATAGTGTTGTAGTCCATTAAAACAGAGTAATTAGACTAAGTTAAGGAAACAGTCTAGGCCGAACAAGTTAACTATTACGGCAACAACAGTTTCAATCCGATTCTGCAACTTTGGTTTAATGAAACAGTTCTTCTTTAAAACAGAGTAATTAGACTAAGTTAAGGAAACAGTTCTGCTTTGATTTTAAGGATTCAGTTATCAGTTTTCAAAATATGAATTTGTAGAATTGGAAGTAACTTTAGTGAAAATTTCGAGATACAGCTGCGGCGCTGAACTCAATTTTTCAACAATGGGGAATATCAGCTCCAGAAAATCAATGGAACATTAGTGGAGAGCTCTGCAGTGGTTTCGCTCTGGGGGATATACCAACCATTGATACCCAATCCTACAACCCTTTTATCAAATGTGACTGCACTTATAATACTAGAACCATTTGTCGCATAACTGCTCTGTAAGTTTTCTTTTCTTCATTCATCATAAAAAACGACTAGTTTGTATGAGTCCAAATAGTTCCGGCACCATTGATGTCATGTAGTTTCTCGATTTCAAACTAGTTTTATTTGTTAAAATCATATTATAATTGTTTTTTTTTATTATGTTTATGATGACATGCAGCAAAGTTTATGCTCTAAATGTTGTGGGTGTACTTCCAGATGAACTGTGGACTTTGAGATATCTCACAAATCTGTATGTGCTTTTGACCTATTATAAGTATTCTGTGAAGTTTAATTACTTGTAGTCTAATAATACTGATAATCATAATAGTATAAAAGAAAGAAAAAGTTTTAAGTTCAGTTTTCTTGTACTGATTTTGTGATTTCATAGCTGTCTTTGTTTCAATTTGTTACAGAAACTTGGGTCAGAATTTCCTGACAGGTCCACTGCCAGAATCTATTGGCAATTTAACTCAAATGCAATGGCTGTAAGTTAATATGAATTCTACAAGTCATTTTCGCGATTAATTATTGTTTTGTACTTTCACTTTATAACCTTTATTTTGAACTTTCTATAGAACTTTTGGCATCAATTCGTTGTCAGGCCCACTTCCTAGATCAATTGGACTCCTTACTGATTTACGATTATTGTGAGTTTCACTTAAATGATAGTTTTATTTCGTTGTCAGGGTTGTTGCTTTTTTGTGATTATCTATGCAAGCATTTCAATATTAACTTCTTGTGTTCTAGTTCAATTGGATCAAATAGCTTCTCGGGTCCACTGCCATCTGAGCTTGGTAGCTGCAGACTGCTGCAGCAACTGTAAGATATGAGTCTCTTGTCTCATATTTACTGCAAATAAGTGCTTCTTCAATTTAGCCAATGAGAAGTTTGTCAGATTTCATTGAAACTAATAAAATTTCTTGACAGTTACATCGATAGTTCTGGCGTTAGTGGAGAGATTCCCGAAACATTTGCCAATCTAACAGAGATGGTTACAGTGTAAGGAAATCTAACTCATAATTTTTAGAATATTTTGATATGAAAAGATTGTTGTTTGATTCACATTCTTTGTTTATTTTTCCTTGTTTTAGGTGGGCATCAAACGTTAATTTGACAGGCAGGATACCTGATTTCATGAGAAATTGGACCAAACTTCAAACTTTGTAAGATCATTGACAGTGTTTTATTTTATTAAATCAGATTTAATTTTATCAGCTACTTATGAAAATATTTCTGCAGACGATTCGAGGGGAATTCATTCGAAGGTGCAATACCATCATCATTCTCCAACCTAACATCTTTGGTAGAATTGTGAGTGCTTCTTCATTCATATGCAATACATTTTGTGTTTCCCTCTCTTTCTCTGCAAAACTAATTCTGTCACTTAAAACTGTAAACATAGGAGAATATCTGATTTAGCAAATGGAAGCTCTTCACTGGACTTCATCAGGAATTTGAAGTCCCTAACTGCTTTGTAAGAAAACCTTGTTCTTTCTTCAATCTAACATCTTTTATTGCAACAATATTTTACAGTTTTTGATTTTGTGTTTTGCAGATCCTTACGGAATAATAATCTCTTTGGTTCAATACCATCTGATATTGGCAATTTCGTGAATCTGACTACAATATTGTACGTAACCTCTCTATATTTTTCATCTATAACATACAAATTGATTTTTTTAGATTCAAATTGACCTTTCCGTAATTGACTAAAATTTGCACTTCAGTTGAGTTTTCATTATCTTTTTACTTTGTAGGGATCTAAGCTTTAACAATCTAACCGGACAAATTCCTGCCTCACTTTTCAATCTATCACTCACCCACCTGTAAGATTCCTCAAGAGTATGCATCCGTGTTTTTCTTTCACAGATATGCTTATTGAAGCAATAATTCTTTTCATTCATTTTTAAGGTTTCTTGGAAACAACGGTTTAAGTGGTAGCCTCCCAACTCAAAAAAATTCAGTGCTACTCAACATGTAAGTAAATTGGATAATTAGTGCTGCTCCACGATTTTTTTTGCAATCGTGGATTGGCTGGATCGGCTAATTAATCGTTGTTCTTATTGTTCCATGTTTGCAGAGATGTGTCGTACAATAATTTAACTGGAAGCATTCCTTCTTGGGTTAGTGAAGATAATTTGCAACTGTAAGTCTTATAATCTACTAGTCTTCTAAAATTGTGCAGATTTTTGCTGCAGAATTTCTTTGATAACACTTGTTAGTGAAGTTTGTGATCTGCTTGCTCATTTTTCTTTATGAGGAAACTTACATTTGCGATGGTTTCTATCCAGAAATTTGATTGCGAACAACTTCACTTTAGACAGCGCAATTACCAGGTGATTCTTGAAATTCTTCATTTATCTTTACGAAAAGAAATATTTATGCAAGAGAACCCAAATTTATTGTTCTATTACCTCATTTATTGGTTCCTATTATTACTATCATTTCTCGTTGTTCATGGAATAGTAATTTTGAGTAGTTAGTACGTGGCATTCTTTTGTGAAATTCTATAGTTAGTGCACAAGTGGGTGAACTTATCAACGATATATGTTATGAAACTCACAATACAAAACATTTAAGTTGTATAAGTTTCATAACCTATATTTCTTGTATTTCTTTGATAGGAAACTCACAATACAAAATAATTAGCTCATATAAATTTCAGTTATTAGTTTGTGTAAGTTTCATAACTTATAGCCTGTGCACACGTGGGTGAGTTTATCGAACCTTTAGCTTATTGTTATTAAACCGGTTACAATTGTTTACAATAAAAAAATTTCATTATGAGACCCAAGATCTATTGTTGTTAGGCTAAATGACTCTGATACAAAATATACGGACTCGTGTACACATGAGAGTTTATGAACGAAACAGATTGTGAAACCCTCAATGCAAAACTAATTCTTGTATAAGGCTCATAACTGATATTTCTTGTATTTCTCTGATAAGAGATACATTTCCAATACTAAAAAACATCCCTTCTTTCTTTTCAGTTTTTTACCATCAGGATTGAATTGTCTACAGCGTGGCTTTCCTTGCAATCGTAATTCTCCCATATGTAAGTCCAATCAACAGATTCTGAACTCAAGTACTTCAAATCACTGGATTCAACAATGAAACTAATACATTTCAATCTGAAAATAGATTCGGAATTCGCAATAAAGTGCGGCGGTCCGCAGATTACATCCTCTGCTGGAATCGTATACGAGAGGGAGAACGAAACTCTCGGTCCAGCAACATACCGTGTGGCTAGCACAAACAGATGGGCAGTGAGTAATGTTGGATATTTTACAGGAACCAACAATGCTCAATACACATTTTCTACATCATCTCAGTTTGCAAATACTTTAGATTCGGAGTTGTTCCAAACTTGTCGACTTTCTCCTTCCTCATTGAGGTACTATGGTTTGGGCCTTGAGAATGGAAACTACACTGTTAATCTTCAGTTTGCAGAAATAGTTATTCCAAATGATAATAACCGATGGCAGGGCCTTGGGAGGCGTCTTTTCGATATTTATATTCAGGTTAGTTTCTGAATGAGGAATGGTTAAGAACATCTCCGAGCTGAATTAATTTTTTATCCATTATAATATTGCAAGTTTTATGTGCTCAGGGGAATCGAGTATCAGCCGATTTCGACATTAGAGCAAGGGCTGGTGGACAGTCGTTCCGAGTTGTTCCGATGAACTTCACAGCCTCGGTAACTGAAAATTACTTGGAAATTCATTTATTTTGGGCTGGAAAAGGGACTTGTTGCATTCCCTTTCAAGGCAGTTATGGACCATCAGTTTCAGCAATCAGTGCCACTCCAAGTGAGTGCCTTGATCTGAAAATTATATATAATCTTGATTCCAATAAATGATGGTGGTAATGATTAATGTTGAGCTCCATTACAGATTTCAGGCCTACTGTCAGTAACCAACCTCCGAGTTCTGGAAATGATAATACTGGTCTTATTGTTGGGATTGCTGTTGGTGTTGGAACAGCTTGTTTCGTACTTGTTTTTGCAGTTTTCTTTATTATTCGAAGAAGAAGGCTACAAAGATCACATGATGATGAAGGTATGTGTTCTTCATACCAATTATTCAAGAGCTTTTTCAACTCAGAAAATAAATAAACAAGTAGTTTGCTTATTGATAATTTTATGTCGTTAAATTTGCAGTGTTGATTGGAATAGATAATAAACCATACACTTACCATTACTCTGAGCTAAAATCTGCAACTGACGATTTTAGTCCTAATAACAAGCTTGGTGAGGGAGGATTTGGACCAGTTTACAAGGTAAGTAATCGTGCCTCCGGTGTTGGAATTTTCTGTTTATATCCATAAACTGAGATGTTAATTGCCTGCAATTTGGCAGTCTATTTGCTTTTATTATATAATGATTGTGGTTAAAGTTAAACGAAATTTCTATGCAATAGGGGAAGCTTGGCGATGGAAGAGTCATTGCTGTTAAACAACTGTCTGTTCAGTCCCACCAAGGAAAGAACCAGTTTGTAACAGAAATTGCCACCATATCTGCAGTGCAACACCGTAATCTTGTGAAATTGCATGGATGTTGCATTGAGGGAGACAATCGAATGCTTGTCTACGAGTTTCTGGAAAACAAGAGTCTTGATCAAGCATTATTCGGTAAAATATTTGAAATGCTGTATACTAACTTCTCGTGAGTGTAGAGGAATGGTGAAACTCATAAAATTTAGTTAAATCTGACTTGCATTTTGCAGGAGAAAGAAGTTTGAACTTGGACTGGCCAACACGTTTTGACATATGCATGGGAGTGGCAAGGGGACTGGCTTATCTTCATGAGGAATCTAGGCTTCGAATTGTTCACAGAGATGTGAAAGCAAGCAACATTCTACTAGATTCTGAACTTGTGCCGAAGATCTCTGATTTTGGCCTGGCAAAGCTTTACGATGACAAGAAAACGCATATCAGCACTCGCGTTGCAGGGACTATGTAAGATCCTAAAGAATGAAATTCCTTTTTGCTTGTAGTTCCTGATCTAATGTATAATCTTTCAAACTTCTGCAGTGGATACCTTGCGCCAGAGTACGCTATGCGCGGACACCTCACCGAGAAGGCTGATGTCTTTGCCTTCGGAGTTGTGGCCTTGGAAATTATCAGCGGTAGACCAAATGCAGATCCAAGCTTAGAAGATAATAAAGTTTACCTTCTTGAATGGGTATGAAGTTATTTTGTTTCATTTCCTGCAACTATTAGTACATTAATTCAGAACGCTTTTGTTTCTGAAGAAGCTCAATGTCATTCTTACTTTCCAGGCCTGGCATCTACACGAAAACAACTGCGACGCCGAATTGCTAGACGCCAGCGTGTCTGAATTTGACGAGGAAGAACTAATACGAATGATAGGAGTGTCTCTATTATGCACTCAAGCTTCCCCAAATTTACGGCCATCCATGTCGCGAGTAGTAGCGATGCTAACAGGCGACGCTGAAGTCGGGAACGTGACTTCAAGACCCGGATACTTGACAGACTGGAAGTTCAACGACACCAGCAGTTTTATGAGTGAGAATCAAACTTTTGGAACAGATTATAGCCATTACAATTCATCAACAAGTATAAACACTTTACATTCACCAACAGAACCTTCAAAGCCTATGCTTGATGAAATTATAGGAGATGGGAGATAATTGATACATTCAATTGAAACGTATTCTTCTGTATGTTGTGATATCACATAAATGTTTTTGTAACATCTCATGATAGTGTAAATGATTGCGGAAATTGTAATTGATTCTGTAGTTTTTTTTTGGCGAATGTAATTACATAGACTTGATGTATATGTGACGGAAATTTTTCATTTGAAATTCTATGAACAATGCCTTATTCTGGCTTCTTGAGCTGTGTTTTTCATAAGCACAATGTGGTAGATTCAACGTCTATTAATCTTTTGTTCACACCGATGGTCTATAAGAATTTTTTGCGCATTTTTTAAGAATTTAGGTTGGTTATTATGACTTATGTCTACGGACAAAAGCAAATTATTTTACTATCTATATATATATACTAATTTCGCGCGGGTACTGTTGCTAGTTGGTTCCTAAAACATAAAAGATAAAAGACTTGCTAGAGACAACAATAAACTATTGTACATAGGTTTATCAAAGCCCCATAAAGTACATTGAACCAAATCTATTAGTATCCAAATTAATGCTCATAAGATAGAGATATGATAATTTTGTATTAAGATAAAAAATTGATTAAGATAAAGTTAGAATGCATTGTAAGAATATTTTTCAACTGTTTGTTAATTTTATTGGGATAGTGAGAGAGAAAAAGTGATTGTAATATAACATGTAATTTCAATTATATGCTTAATTATATAGTGAACATAGATGGTTATCTTAGTTGATTGTCAAGATAATCGTATCTTATAAAAGCAAATATAACTTTCTTTTGTATTATAATTATATATTTTAACAAATAACTTAAAAAGGTAAAAAAATCGTAAAATAAACGGTTACCATTTCATCCCAAGTATTTGAAGCGTTAACATATAATAGACATCCCATTACTTCTTATTAATTAGACCTTCCAATACAAATGATCCTGTGTTATCTGCGTGAAATGATGCATTATTCGAAGTTGCTTTTTTAACCTGTGTTTGTAATATAACATTTTTTTCCGTGAGTTGTTTCCTTGTGGTAAATTTGTAGTAGACAAAATAAAGTTGATAAAATATTAAAAAAAATTTACAAAAAAAAATAGTAAATCCCTAATTTCCAAATTAGTAATACGCACCGCCGTCAAATTAAATACACAAACAAATTTGACAACAAATTGACTACAAACAAAGATTACAACAAGTTAGCCAAAGCTTAAACAGTAAAACCATAATTTTTAAACCAGAAAAAAGCATCGTCGTCAAGTTAATTATACAATAAAATAAAAAAAAAGCTGACAACAAGTTGACACAAAATTGACAAAAACTTTAATCACACATTCCAATAATGAATGTAAAACCAAATGTTTTCAGAGTTGCAATTCTTCAATCAACTTCAAAATTCATTCAAGTAACATGAAAAAGTTCTACAAACCATAATACCACAAATCAAATGACTCAACTAAACGTGTCTTGGTTCAGTGGTGCCTGAGACTGAAGTTGGTATGGCGGACTGCGGTTCGATCCCCCGCAATGCCGATTAGGAGAGGAATAAAATCTAACCACCCGGATCCTCCCCGAACCGGATTAGTCTCGGCCCAGTGAGTCGAGGATACCGGGGCTCAGACAAAAAAAAAAACAAATCAAATGACTCAGCACAGAAAAATTTTAATCTACGATCCAAGCTTTCAAATTTTGACTCTTTTAATTCAAACTAGTGCATGCTTACAAATTTAACCATTTTTTTTGGCAACGTTAATACGGACAAAAATAAATGCAACAACTATTTAAACATATGGTCCTAAAGAAAATTCCTGTATCTCCATGATATACATAGAAAATATAACACATAGATCATTTAAACTTTTAGGATTTACAAAATGACACAAAACTAACATATAACCTTCACAGTGCAAACATTCTTTTACATTAAACATAGTGCATTCAGTGTAATTCTTGTCGCCATTACATTAATTGAAAGGAGAACTGGAAAAAATATACATGGAGGACAAAATAGGATTAAGGCATCGCTCTTCGCGTAAGTAGCACAAATGAAGAAGAAGAACAAGAAGAAGAAGGAAAAGAAGAACATAGCCACCATTTTCAGCCACGCCCTACAAAGCAACCTCACCTTCTCCTCTTTTTCTCTATCGCCAATTGGAAACAAAAAATTTCTAGAGTTATTAAGGAAAAAATCTCAAGTTCCTCAAAAAATCAGAAAACCATATGTATATATAATATGTGGAAAATCGATTTTGCCATGACATTCATGTGGTAAACTCACTGAATTAGCCGTCCAATGTTTAGAAGTAATAACAAATAAAAATGCTTTTGAACGAGGTGAAAAAAAGGTAGGGAGAGGGAGAGAGAAGGAAGAGAGAGCATTCGATGGGTTGAAAAAAATAATTACATGTTCTCTAGCTAAAACGATGTTTTATATAGGTGGTAAAAATAGAAGAAGTGTGAGGATAATTATCCAAATTCTAGTTTGAGTAAAAGTAAGACTAAGCATTTTACATCAGTTGGAACTCAAAGTGTAAAGAAGTTTTCCACTTATAAATATGTTTTAGGTTTAGTAATTGAGTATCACAAAACTCTAGTCTAGTTAACTAGAGAGGTGTAATTAAACTTTGGTATTTTGTGAGAGTGAGAGAGTTTTTATAGTTTTATCCATTCAAAAACTGTAATCGTTGTGAGAAGGTTTCTACAATTTTGTAGGTCCAAAAATTATAACTTTTATTTAGTAGAAATCGTGGACGTAGGTATATTATTGAGAAGCTGAATCACGTTAAAAATTCGTGTGTGTTCTTAGTCTTTTTTCTTTCTCTAATATTATTACTGTAGGTGTTCTTGCCATGTTTGGGTTCTAATAGAATTATGTCATCTTCGACATTGAAGTATGAGATTTTATTATTTGATGAAAATGACAACTTCACGCTATGACAGATAAAATTATTTGGTGTGGCAATGTCTTGATATAACTCTATTGGAGAAGAAGTCTAGCAGTATGAAGGATGCAGATTGGGATGCAATTCAGAAAAGAGTTATCAGTACTATCAAGTTATCACTAGCTCCCCGAATTAAAATTACTGTGTTGAAAAAGACATCTCCTAAAGTTTTGTAGGATAAATTGGAGAGTACTTATGCGTGTAAGTCGTTGGCTAACGGATTGTGTATGAAGATGGATTTGTATCAAATGCGCATGGATGAAGAACGTAGCATTCTTGACCACATTGATGAATTTAATTGTTTACTTTGTCAACTGTTGAATATAGGTGAGAAAATTAAGGATGAAGAACAAGCTTTATTGTTGTTAGCGTCATTGCTGGGGTCTTTCAAACCGTTGATGCAAATGATTTTACTTGGAAAACATACTATTCGTTTGAATGATATGATGATTGTTTTGAAAGAGAATGACAAGCTGATGAGAGAAAGCGAGAATAATTCTCAATTGTGTGTAGCAACAGAAGACAGTGAAAGAGGAATGAATCACAAGAGGAGTGGTGACCATAATAGAAGATTAAAATCTTGGTCGAGAGACTTGAGCACTGTTGAGTGCTATTACTGTAAGGAAACTAGTCACATGCAATTTCGTTGTCCTTAGTTTAAGCAAGACTTGAAGAGTTTGCAAGGAATTATGAAGGGTAAACATAAGAGTGGTGATTCTTCAGCGAATGTGGTTAATGAATATGATGCTGATTTGCTTGTACCTGGTGCAAATGGTCTTGTTGGAGATCATGATAGTTGAATTTTTTTTTATTCTGCTGCTGACATTCATATTTTCAGAGATAGAATTTGTTTTGACACTTTGCAGGAAGGTAAAGATTTTTGCCACATCTAAAGTGGGAGCAATGATAAGTTGAAGATTGAAGGCAAGGGAAGAGTTCGCCTGAAGTTTCGCAATAGTGTTGTCAAATGCTTAGTGATGTGAAGTTTGTGCCTACTGCTCGAGCCAATATAATTTCTTTGGGTAATTTGGCTTCAAGAGGGCACAAATATGTTAGTGATGAAGTTAACTACGATGAGTTCAAAGGTGACGATTTGGTATTGCAAAGGAGGAAGAGAGGGTAGAAT
>CANYCX012148988.1:0-13337 GCA_948193385.1 Breynia disticha f. nivosa | reverse complement strand
CACACCAAAACAACTTTGCTTCATTACTTAAATACTCAGATTACAAACATTTTCCAAATTGAGTGATTTACACTCAAAGTCAGAAAATAAGTACATAAGAACACTACTTACTCTAATAATTAATCTGATCAAGCATGGTTGGTGACTAATCTATTGATTCACCAACCTCCTGACAACAAAAAAAACAGATCTAAATACATCATTACATGATTACATTACAACCAAACTACACCAAGATCAATGTAGCAGTAACCATGTTCTGTTTTCACCAAAATGAACTCAAACTGAACTGAGTTTGTTTCTGCCATCAAAATCAAACCAAACTTGTTTCTTACAGCTTGTTGCTGAATTGCTGCACACAAATCACTGAACTTCAACAGTTTGCAGGTGCAGGACCCTTTCAGCATGTGCTGATATAAAACCATCCTTCTCTTCCATGGCTTTCACTTCCTTATCTGTCAATCTTGCTGAAAAACCACTAATCACATTTTTGTACGATTAAAGCATTCGTTGCCGCTTCTCTGAGCCCGCTGTGCTAACCGGCAAGAACGACTCGTGCCATTTTCCTAAATCTTCTGGCTCAGCAAAAACTCTGCCTTCTGCTTGCTTAACATGGACAATGTAGGTCTGCAAGTTGCCAGTTTCTGTAATTTCAGTTGACTGTTCTGTTGCTAGAGCAATCTGAGCACAGAAAATGATGGCAAAAATGACAATTATACGAATGATTGCCATGATTGCTGAGAAAGTTCTGTTCTGTGAGAAGAACGGATGAGGAAAACAATTTCCACTTGTTAGTGTTCATGAAATTTGCATGGCTACTGTATATAGTAAAAGGTGTCCGGCGGAATAATATTGGTTTGTCATTGTGTGTTCAAATTGGAGCATTAAGCTAAATCTAGCTAATGTATTTATTCCATTTTTTGATCACAGACGGCAACCATGACCTGCTTGTTGTATACAAATTAAGAAATATATTTTTTGTTAGTTTTGAAATTTTTGCGGGGATAATTTGAATTGACGGGTTGTAATCGTGTCAGTGATTTTTCTATTAAATATTATTCTTTATGATATGAAAATTGTAAAAATTAAATTCGTATCACTTGTGTTGTGTTATTATCTGTCTTTTTTTGTGCTTATCCTGCTAATCTCTAGATTCATCTTTTGATTAGTTCACTTCATACTTAGATCAGGTCAGAAATTGTAGGTAAATTTTTTTGTTATAAAATTTTAGGAAAGGGCGAAGCCACAAATTAAGGGTAGAGAATCTCAAAGAAGCCTGACGAACCTCACACCCTTAATGTGCTAGTTGACCCCCTTTAACGCTAACCCACATACGAAGGGTTGTGGGTAGTAATATGATCACAAATCAGGATTTTCTGAAATTTTTCTGAGAAACCTGACAAATTTACTGACTTGGTCTTCAATATACAAATAAAAAGTTTGTGAGCTTTTCTTTGTCTTCTCTAAGGGTTTACTTATGGTTGATAAGTGATAGATAACAAACATAGATTGTAGAATGGTAAATTTGATAGATTGCAAGTTTAAAAAAATGCCTTTCATACCTGTGAGAAAATAAAAAACACGATTTGGTTTATTCAGGAAAGAACCAACAAAAATCATCTCCAATTTTCATCTTTCAAATTTTTTTTTTTGTCAATTCAAGCTGGAAAATTTAAGAAATCAAAGAAAAGCTAGAAAAGGAATATCTCAATGGCATCAGTTTAAAAAAATATTTTGTTTTTCACAATTAATTTAAGTGATCGCTTGGGTGTCTTTTTTTTCAGCCAGTTGAAGCAAGCTTGCCTTGTATGATTTGTTGGCTGCCTTATTACAGACGGTATAAAATCTAAGCGCCCAAACCTGACAGGTATATACGTTATGACAGGATCTTTTTCTGCTCTTAATTTATTCATGTAAATTGTCTTGTTTCATTTCCCGACTAAGTAAAGATGCTGTTAGATAACTGATACAATTCTTCAAAAAATTACAGTTAGTTCCTTCTTTGTCTGTTTGCATGGAGTTATTCTGATTAGCAGCTCTTGCATTTCCGAAACTGCGAAGAAGAGATGTTCTTTTGAATTCATTCCTACTTTTATTCATTTTTAGACTAGTTCCAAAAATACCTGAAGTGTTTGAGATTCTTGCTTTACTCAGCCTGGATAATGGTGCAATAATGATGTTAAAAGGATTCCGTGTTAACGTCATGATTCAGTCTTGGATTTGTTTATATAAACTGTTTTACTCGATTGTATCAAAAGAATACAGATGCAGGTTCAACTAGAAAGAGAAGTAAAGAAACATAGAATTGTATTTATCAAACCAAAAGACTTGTTGTAAAGAGATTTGTTTATAGTTTTCAATTATTCATGACGCTTGAGGTGGAAAAATTCTCTGCATACTGAGCAAACACCATTCCAGAAATTTCATGGTTATGATATTTGTCAGTAGCAGCATTATAGTGTCTGACGCCTATTCTGGAAGAGAGAACAAGGCTTGTATTTGACTTCTGACTGAATAGTGTTGTGAAAACCATTTCAGAGATCCCTGTGAGAATGGCTTCCCACTGTTTCCTTCACTTAGTTTTGTAAATGTCACTGTATATGTCGCTGTCTGTTTTGAATTTGTGAATACCAGGTTTGAAGGTGTAACAGTGACATTCACTCCAGGTGGTGGAGTAATCAAAAGAGAGTAGATTAAGTTCCTTGGTCCGACATTTGTAACAGTTCTGGTGTAAGTCTGAGTTTCGTTTCCGAACACGATCGAAAATGAAGGATAATTCAGCTGTGCTTCAGGTATTACGGTCACTTCTGAGCATTTAACTTTACGTTGCACGATGTACGTTATTTCTCTGTCTGTGTAACCCAAACCGCACAAGTAAGGGATATAGTCATCAGGCTGGATGTCGTAAACGAGTCCTGGATCACTTGCTTTTACTGGATTAACATGGCCTGCTCCAGTAGCCAAGATATCTGCAGGAAGATACCTTTCATCTAAGATCGGTCCGCGCTCAAGGTTGAACAAGTCTGCAGTGGTCATAATAGCGGATTTGATAGCAGCCGGAGACCAGTTGGGATGAGCACTTTTCAATAAAGCAGCAATGCCACTGAGATGAGGGCATGACATTGAGGTTCCTGAAACTATGTTGAATGTTGCTTTTGTGTTGGTCTTGTTCTCCACTGATACAGGCCAAGCTGCCAGGATGCTCACTCCAGGGCCAATTATATCAGGTTTCAGGATTCCTGGACTTGCATAGCTCGGTCCTCTAGAAGAGAAGGAAGTAACCATGGGTGCAGTTCTTACACCAATTAAGGTTCCTTGAAACAAGAATTGAGCAATCGGTGAAGATGTGGAGTTTATATATGCTTTAATGCTCATCCCTGCTGCATAACTCACATGTGATGCTGGAAGTACATGAGCATCGGCTAAAGTGCTATAACCATCAGGCTGCTCATTCATCAGAATCATGCCGGCGCCACCAGCGTCTTTCACTACTTGTCCTTTCTGAATTCTTGCTATACCCCCACCTCTCTCGCAGAGGACTATCTTGCCTTTCACATCTATTTTGTCCAGAGATCCTGGACTACATAATGCTGCTGATTGAGAACCATTCTGTCCTGCGTAAACCAGAGGTAAAAGCGTTGGAGTGCTAATTTCTGGCTGGTACAGGGATTCGCCAAAAAACTCTTGGTTATCTCCCAGCTTCACTGATACTCTTATGTTTCTGTCAATGGTGCTTGCTCCAACAGTGAGAATCCATGGAGCCTCGTTTGATAAGGTAAAATTATCTGGACCAGAATTTCCTGCTGAACAGCTCACGAAAACTCCCTGCTGAATAGCCCCAAATGCTCCAACTGCAATTGAATCATCATAGAATGGAGCGGAAAAACCGCCGAGAGAAAGCGACATTATATCCACACCATCCTCAACAGCAGCGTCCATGGCAGCTAATATGTCACTCTCAGCGCAACCAAAGTCGGAACAAACTTTGTAGATTGCTAAGTGAGCCAAAGGAGCCATACCAACTGCTGTGCCATTGGCATTGCCAAACACATTTGCATTCTTTACGAAATTCCCAGCTGCCGTGCTCGCTGTGTGTGTTCCATGCCCTTCCTCATCAAATGGCGGCTCAGGTTTCTCATGTTTGTCTGGTGTTACGAAATTTCTTGCGCCAATTATCTTCTTGTTACATATTGTTCCACCAAATTCGCATTTCCCTTTCCATTTTTTTGGCGGAGAAGGGAGTCCTTTATCACTAAACGAAGGATGATCAGGTGTTACTCCAGTGTCTAAAACACCAATAATAACTCCTTCGCCATAGTTTGAGCCTTCCCACAATCCGAAATTCTTGTACAATCCCAAAAAGCTGGGGCTATGAGTTGTATGAAGGGGAAGCACTCTTTGGGGCTTTGCCGACACAAACCCATCTTTTTCTTCCATGGCTCTAGCTTCCTCAGGTGTCAGCTTTACAGCAAACCCAGAAACCACATTCTTGTAGGTGTATACCATGCGTTGTTCATGGTTCTCACTCGAGATGGTAACAGGCAAAAATGACCTATACCAGCCTGCTAAACCTTGATGATCCATTCCAGAAACTTCACCTTCAGGTTTCTTGACAAAGACAATGTAAGTTTTCAGGTTGCTTTCTTCATTAATACTTTCAGTTCCAGTCACTCCGTCGATATTTGCTCGAGAGAAACTAGAACCAAATGCAAGACCAACGAGAAAGATCATCAGCAAGGTCGGTAACGATTTAGAACTTTTTCCCTCCATATTAATGGAAAAATGAAAATCCTAGGATGTCTGATATCCTAAAGAAGTTACATGCACATTTATATAGAATTGTGGGTTGGAGAAAGTTCCCGTTCATTGGGATGCACCAAAGATTCCAGAAGTGAAAATTAAGGGAGCCATGATGGGGATTTTTCTTGCTGTCAGGACTGCAAACGAATACTATGATACAAAATAGTTTGGGTAAGAACTTGGTAAGAACCGCTAGCTATACTTTGAAGTTAACAACGCGGCAATAAATAGGCTTATTGTGCCATGTATTGTCTGTCATTCATTGTGACTATCCATTGCAAAGGATAACAGGGCTAAGACAAAACTCCTAACCCTACCTTTACTCATAGTTTCTAGATTTGCTCATTGTGGTGCCATGTATTTTTAATTTTTTTTTTAATTTTGATTTGTTTGGTTCGTTTGATTTTCAAAAATAAAATCAAAATTAACTGAATAAATCGTACAAACCCAAAAGTAAAACTGAATAAAACAAAAAAAATAGAACAAACTTATTCGAAAAACTAAATTCAATTCGATTTAGTTTAGTTCAGTTATGCCTAGAGGTGTAAAATTTGAACAAGAATCGGCAAACTGACGAACCGGCCATATCTGGTTCCGGTTCCATGAAACATGGACGTTCACGGTTTCAAACTGGCGGTTCGGTTAATTTTTGAAGGAAAATCAAATTGGAACCGTCGAACCGGAACCGAAATTGGAACTTGTTGGAATCGAAATCGACGGTTCGAAACCGAAATCTATACCAAATCGCTCCGAAGCGGCTAGATGCGGTTTCGGTTCAAGAGTTCCTTGAATCATGAACTAGGGGTGCTCGCGGGACAGGATGAGACGGGGATCACAAATCTCCTGTCCCGTCCCATGGTTCGGAGATTTTTTTTGTGAAGATCCAGACTCGTCCCATAGATTGAAAATCTTCATTCCGTCCTGTCCCAAAATTTTGGGACGGGTTGAGATGGATATCAGGGATTTCGAGATGGAGAAAACGGTTTTGGAACGGGACGAGGATCGGAGAATTTTTAAAATATTACTTTTTTTACAAGAAATATGTGTTAAAAATTCATCTTTAAATAAAAAATAATATCGTTATGCAAAACAAATTTAAAGAATATCAATTTTTTTCATCTTGTCTAAGAATGAACAAATGATTTAGTCCAAATAGATTATAAATGTATAACATTTGAAGTCATAATACGAGAGTCATATATTTTAGCAACAATCGTCAGTCATCTCATCAATTATGATATCAAAACTCATAGCTTGAATATTTATCAAGTTAATTAAAAAAGTCAAAATAAAACCACAATATATTTGTTGTAAGCAATTATGTACCTTTAGATATTTCCTAATCAGTTATATTCAAACATGTTTAAAAAGTTTGGATTGAGTATTAAGCTTTATTATTTCGTATTGAGTATTATTGTTTTTTAATTTATAATTTAGATAATTATATTTATTTTTTCGATTCTAGTTTTGGTTCTTTAGGACGGGACGGAACGGGTCGGGACAGGACGGTTCTCGGGATGAATATTACTTAAGAGAACTGTCCCATAAGAAAAATTACAGGACGAAATGGGACGGGAAAAGTCAAAGTTAATGGATCTTTTTCGATTCCGGTTCTAACGGGACAAGTTCTCGGGTCTGGTCGAGAATCTCCAAGTCCAATGAGCAGCCGTATCGTGAACCGCTGATCCTAAGCCGAAACCGATTCTGAATCACTTGACAACTTTAGTTATGCCACCCCTATCGTTAATGATAAAAGCTTGTTTTGTTATTAGACAAAACACACACAAAAGCCACGATACTATTAGATTTTTTTAAAAAAATGGGGTTTTAATTTATAGGAACTTGTTGAACTTTTTTTTGGAAAGTTTGAGGTTTTAATTTAAGAAAATGTGATAAAAGCACATATATATAATTTATTATTAAAATAAATAAAATAATATGTAAGATCATAGTCATACCACATTGAAACGATTTCAGTGTTGAAAAAAAGCAAAGAAATTGGAAGAGGAGACCCAAACTGCATTTAGACTAGTTATAGAATTAAAAAAATAATTGGATGATTAATTTATTGATCGAACTGGTTAAATAATGGTTTATTCAAACTAGTAGGGTTACGAATTTGTTCCTAATTTTATAAATATACTCTAGTTACAGATTAAACCAATAAATATACCCAGAACCACTGAAGAACAAACTGATAAGTAAACCTAGAAAATAATTTTGAATTTAATAAGGCAACAGTTTCGGTTGTTTTTCCTGACACCATTTAAACATAAAAAATGAAAAAGAAATTATTCATGTAAAATTATCACTCAAACAAGACAGCAATGGGACTTCTCACACTATACTCATTATTAAACCAATAAATAAACCCTTGTGAATAAGAACCACTGGCATATCCATTTTTCAGGAATGTGACAGTGTATGTTGCTTTCTGGTTCACTCCATTGAAAGTAATCACGTCAGGTTTTACTAGAACTTGAACACCTTTTGGTGCATCCACTATGTTCTTGTAAGCCGAGTAAGCCATTCCAACATTTGTCACTGTTCTCGTGTATGTCTGTGGACTTGATCCCAATTTGATGGAGAATGATGGATAGTTTAGCTGAGCTTCAGGAATGCTTGTTGAATCTGAGCATTTTATGGAACGTTGAACAATGATACCAACCTGTTTACTGGTGTAACCAAGACCACACAAGTATGGAATGTAGTCGTCAGGTTCAATGTCGTAAATGAGTCCTGGATTGTTTGCTCTAGGTGGGTTTACATGGCCTGCACCGATGTCGAACAGGGTTGCCGGAACGGTTTCCTGATCGGTAATGGGAGTTCTTCCGATATTGCTTAGATGGGTTGAGGTGATAATTGCAGATTTTATAGCTGCCGGAGACCAATCAGGATGAGAATGCTTGAGCAAAGCAACAATTCCGCTAAGATGAGGGCAAGACATTGAAGTTCCTGAAATCATGCTGAAGTATGTTAAAGGATCTGAGCTATTGTCAAACGAATCTGGCCAAGCTGCTAAGACTTGTACTCCAGGGCCTATAACGTCAGGTTTCAGAATTCCGGGGCTCGCATAGCTAGGACCTCTTGAAGAAAATGTAGCAACCTGAGGAGCCTCGAGTATTCCATATACTGTTCCTCGGAACTGGATTGTAGCCATCGGAGAAGACGTAGAATTTATGTAGGATTTGATTGTTAAGCCTTCAAGGTGATTAACATGTGATGCTGGAAGCACATGAACATCGGCTTCAGTCTCATTACCATAGAATTCATCGTTCATCAGAATCATGGCAGCACCGCCATTGTCTTTCACTTCTTGGCCTTTGTCGACTCTCGCTATATCCCCACCTCTTTCACACAACACAATCTTTCCTTTGATATCAACATTGCTCAATGAACCTGGTGCACACCAAGCGGAGGATTCGTTGCCATTTGCACCAGCAAAAACAAGCGGCAATAATGATGATGTAAAATTCTGAGGCTGATATAGAGATTGACCCTGTAGTTGTTCCTTATCTCCGAGTAACACAGTTGCTCTAAAATCTCTGTCAACTGTGCTTGCTCCTACTGTTAGAATCCATGGTGCCTCATTTGCCAAAGAAGTGTTCTCAGGGCCAGAGTTCCCTGCTGAGCAACTAACAAGGATACCTTTCCGAGTAGCCTCAAATGCTCCTATTGCAATTACATCTTCATAGAATGGAAGTGATGTACCTCCAAGTGAAAGCGAAAGTATGTCAACTCCATCTTCAACGGCAGCATCCATGCCAGCCAATATATCGCTCTCTTCACAACCATCATCAGTACAAACTTTGTACATTGCCAAATGAGCTAATGGTGCCATTCCTGCTGCAATTCCATTAGCCTGCCCAAAATAATTCGCTCCTTTCACAGGACTTCCTGCAGCAGTGCTAGATGTGTGAGTTCCATGACCGATTGAATCATATGGAGGTTCGCCTTTCGGGCTGAAATTTCTCGCGCCAATTAGCTTCTTGTTGCATAAAGTTCCATTAAATTCACATTTCCCTGTCCATTTTGCAGGAGGCGGAGGCATTTCTTCATCATTGAATGAAGGATGATCAGGTGTTATTCCCGTATCTAGCAGTCCAACAATCACTCCCTCTCCATAAACAGAATATTTCCATAATCCATAATTTTGATACAAACCCAACATATTAGGAGTATGTGTAGTGTGCAGAGGCAACACCTTCTGCACCCGCGCAGACACAAATCCTTCTTTCTTCCCCATTTCCTTAACTTCTTCTGATGTGAGTCTCGCGGAGAAACCTGTTACGACATTGCGGTAAGTATGCACCCAACGCTTTTCTCTTGAACTTGAGGTGTTAACTGGCAAGAACGACTGATACCAGGAATCTAGATCTCCAAACAGCGAGGATGATTCAATACCTTGTGGCTTGTTAACAAGGACAATGTAAATCTCCAAGTTTGCTTTTTCTGCACTTTGAGCAACAAAGAATAGGAAGCTCAACACCAAGAATGTCACTGCAACTGGTGACCATTTGAGCGTATTGGCTTCCATTTTGTGAAGCTGACTTGGGAAACTTTAGGTTTGGTTGATTTGCTATGTGGAGGCTTCCATGCATTTATAGTAATATGACTTTATTGAAACAATTCAAGAAAAGGCATTGGGCAGCATTTTCTTATTCGTTTATGGAGGTCAACGTGCTCTCCGAAAATTCTTATTGGGATATCTTGGCAGATTTTGCCACAAAAATGAGTGTTACTTGGTAAAACCCGCTAGTCTTGTTGAGTCAAGAGCAAAGCTGCATTGAATGAAACAAGATTCCTCAGCTTTTTCGCAGCGGATTTGAGACTTTTTCCTACGCAGAACTTGGAGAAACAAAAGGTGCTGTTGTGTGAGTATGATGCTTTCCAATTAAACCCTAAATAACAAGTTGTTCTTTAAATACAATCTTTAAAAAAAAAGTAGGGTTGGATTTTCAATTACACTATAATGCTTGAGAGGTGATATTTTGAATGATAACACTCAGTGATATATATTATCGTATTTTTATTTAAACATGAGTAAAACTTATCTTAAACTTAATAGATCTTTTATCGATTTCTCTCAACATAAGCTTTTTATTATATTCGGATATTTATTATAGTCTTGTAGATAATTTCTATAGCAAAAGGGAATTATATTCTTTTCTTATTTAAAGATTTTATAAGAATGTCAACGAATTGGAACATACTACATGTGCTATAATAATTTAACTCCCATGCCTCATTTGGAAATATGCCTAATCATCATTTCGTCAGGAATTTCTAGAAATTCCCAAGAGCTTCAAATTCAGTTTTTTTTTGCTGTATTTAGCTAAGAATCAAAAGGTGAAGATAGCGATTGAAATTCAGTTTTTTTGTTGTTTGAAGCCAAGAATCAAAACGTGAAGATAGCTATGACTTCCCAAATTACCACTTTTTTTTTTGTTTTAGGAAGACAGAATTTGATTTCTCGATTTGATATTAAGTTATTGCTTCGAAAGTTTTTCCAAATTATTTTAATTTCTCAATTCTAAAAAGTCAAATGAGTTCTCTCGGTTTCATTAGGGTTGATAATTTTTTATCCGATCAAATAAATTAGAAAGGTCGTCATTACAATAGTTTCTTTCAACAGCTCCAATCATTTAGTTGAATTGATAACAACCTAACATAGCTTCAGAGAAATGATTACGACAGTGCTGTACTGGGCAAGAATTCTTCAATCAAATAACACTGCAACAGGGCTTTTCACAGTATACTCATTAGCCACCCAGTATAAATATCCCTGTGCAAACGAACCTGAAGCATACGAATTTTTGTTGAATGTGATTGTATATGTTGCTTTCTGGTTCACTCCGGTGAAAGCAATTACTTCGGGACTCACTTTAACATCAACGCCTTCAGGTGCATACACTATACTTTTGTAAACTGTGTCAGCTTGGCCAACATTGGTTACTGTCCTTGTGTATGTTTGCGGATTAGACCCTAATTTGATGGAAAATGATGGATAATTCAACTGAGCTTCAGATATGCTTGAAGCATTCGAGCATTGTACGGCATGTTGAACGATAACTCCAACCTCGCGGCTGGTATAACCAAGGCCGCACAAGTAAGGAATGTAATCGTCAGGTTCAGTGTCGTAAATAAGTCCTGGATCGTTTGCCTTTGATGGGTTCACATGCCCTGAACCCATATCGAAAACATTAGCTGTAACAGGTTGTTGATCAGAAATTGGGTGGCCTTCAAGATTGCTGAGATGAGCTGTAGTCATAATGGCCGATTTTATTGCGGCAGGAGACCAGTCGGGATGAGAGGCCTTGAGAAGAGCAGCAATGCCACTTAGATGAGGGCAAGACATTGAAGTTCCTGAAACCATGTTGAATGCTGATGTGGGATTTGTGCTATTATCATAAGTGGTAGGCCAAGCTGCTAAAATGGTTACTCCAGGACCTATAATGTCTGGCTTCAGGATTCCAGGGCTTACCTGACTAGGGCCTCTTGAAGAAAATACAGCAACTTGTGGAGCTTTTGAGATTCCAAGAATAGTTCCATCGAACGAGATTGTCCCAGTTGGTGAGGATGTTGAGTTTATATAGGATTTGATTACTAATCCATCAATGTAACCCACATGTGATGTTGGAAGGGCATAACGCATGGCAAAGGTAGCATTACCAAAACGTTCATCACTCATCAGAATCATGGCAGCACCACCATTGTCTTTCACTTCTTGCCCTTTATAAACAAAGGGTACTAACCCACCAATCTCACACAATACTATCTTTCCTTTCACATCAATATCTTTCAATGATCCTGGAGCACACCATGCCGCGGATTGATTACCATTCATACCTGCAAAAACCAGTGGCAGGCTTGTTGACGGAAAGCCGTCAGACTGGTATAGTGATTGACCTATTATTTCTACATTGTTTCCGAGCGATACGGTTGATCTAATTTCTCTATCGACAGTACTTGCTCCAACTGTCAAAATCCACGGCGCCTCATTCGACAAAGAACTGCTGTTAGGACCAGAATTCCCAGCCGCGCAACTGACAAAGATGCCTTTCTGAATAGCCCCAAATGCTCCTAATGCAATTACATGATCGTAGAATGGTTCTGAAGGACCTCCTAGGGAAAGCGAAAGAACATCAACACCATCTTCAACTGCAGCATCCATGGCTGCCAATACATCGGTATCTTGACAACCATGGGGACCGCAAACTTTGTATATTGCCAAATGAGCCAATGGTGCCATTCCAATTGCAGTTCCACTGGCTTGCCCGAGAACATTGGCTCCTTTCACAGGACTACCTGCTGCAGTACTAGAGGTGTGAGTTCCATGTCCAAACGAATCCAATGGAGTACCAGAATGGCTGAAATCTCTCGCCCCAATCACTTTGTAGTTACAGGATGTTGTATTAAATTCGCATTTCCCTTTCCATTTTGTGGGTGGAGGATCCATTCCATCGTAGCTAAATGAAGGATGATCAGGAACTATTCCAGTGTCTACAACTCCAATAATCACTCCCTTTCCATAGTTTGAGCTTTTCCAGAATCCATAATTCTGGAACAACCCCAAGAAGTCAGGAGTATGAGTTGTATGTAAATCCAACGCTCTTTTTTGGGCGAGCTGACACGAATCCTTCCTTTTCCTCCATTGCCTTGACTTCCCGTGCTGTTAGCCTTGCTGCGAACCCTGTAACAACATGACGATATGAATGCACCAAGCGGTTTTCCCTCAAGGTTGAAGCGGTAACAGGCATGAACGACTGATACCACGCATCCAAATCCTGAGACTGAGTGAATGCAAGGCCTTGCGGTTTATCTAAAAGGACAATGTAAGTTTCGAGATTTTCTTCTGCTGTGGCTTTTCCGAAGAAACTGACTGATAGTGAAGTGCCAATTAGAAGCATCAGCATCAGGTGTAGTGGCTCTGTGAACCTTCTGTTCTCCATGCTTGAAGAAGAAACTGAAAATGCTGATAGTGTAAACATGTTTCTTTCTATGGTGTTATATATAGAGGGAGATTCTGTAAGAAACTGGATTATAATGAATGAGATTTGCCGGCAAAGTTTGAAGTGATTTCGTTAGGAACTCTGCATAATGTACAAACATATAAATGTCGATGCAACATATTTAACAGATTTACTCGACTATAATGAACAAGATTTGCCGGCAAAGTTTGAAACTTGAAGTGACTTACGTTTGGAACTCTGCATAGTGTACAAAAAAGAAAATTTTGATGCAACATTTTTAACAGCTTTTCTGGAATATCTTCGTGGAACTTCGTAATACACGACGTTTCAATCAATTATTGCAAATCAGCGATGGAAAATATGAAAAAGTCGCTCTTTTCTGTTTGGAATTTTCTCAGCTATCACGTTGACTGAGCGTATGTGTTCATATATCTTAGAAGACAGAAAAACAACGCCAAAACCATCTCGGAAGAGCTTGAATGAATTGGTTGAAAATCTTTTTCGTGGAAAAATGGCCATGTGTCATGTGATGAGATGGGTTTAACCAAAACTTTGCTGGATCTT
>CANYCX012148693.1:0-16181 GCA_948193385.1 Breynia disticha f. nivosa | reverse complement strand
ATGAGATGAATGTGATAAAATGAGATGAAAGAGATGAAATAAAATGAGTAGACGTGGTAGGTTAGAGGAGAATCATATTCCCTAAGGAGTATAGATTTCCCTGCGCCACTTACTGAGCTTTCTCGCTCACTAGGACGGTTTGTTTAAAATGCGCAGGACGTTGAGCATTTACCAGTGGACCAGAGTTGCGTTGATCTTATACCAGACGTGCGGATCTCAGAGGTGGTGCTCCATTATCATTTTATTGGTGTATTGATTTCAGATTTGAAATTTGAACATATTTATTTATGTAATATTTTGAGTTTGAATTTGTTTTCAAACATTTTAATTGCTTCTGCAAAACTCTGAATTATATTATGTTATTGTTGTATTTCATTTGGGCCCGGAGATGTTTTTAAGAAAATTTTATTTAATTTTCTATTTCCTCTAACCGATATTGGAATTTAAAATTTGAATTTGTAATTATTGGATAAATGTTATTATATGAATTAAAAATGGAAGTTTATTTTTGGGGTTCACATATATATATATATATATATATATATAAGCATAATATTGTCCATCCAATTTACTTTCAATCTCACATACCAACACAACAACATACCACAAACCACATCAATCACAATTCCCACATAACAAAAATCATCATTCATACTCAATTACACCAATTACTCCTGATTCATAAACACAACATTATCAAATCACAACATTTTCATATACAAAACATACAGACAACGAAAGTCGCGCTCGTGTTACTTACCTGTTAAGAGCTCAACTACTACCCCGTCTGAGAACCTCCTTTGCCCTGTTTAGGTTTTCCTAATCAAATTTAAAGATTATATCAATCATATATGTATATATCCATTTACTAAACAATAGTTAAATGATGATGTTACATTTACATATATGTATTTATTACGTTTCCTCGTTAACCCTCTTCCCTTATTAACTATCTCTAATTACCTTTCACCTAATTCCATTCTTTTCTTATTCCCAATCAACTCCGACTCACTTAATAAACTTTGAAAGGTATAATTCTACGATCTTTACGATCCAATACATAACTTAGACCCGATTCCTTTCATTTCTCTCTCCAAAACCCTAAACAATTTTCCTTAATCTGAAATTACTTACACACCATTAAGGACCCAATTAAATTAACCATATATTACACCTTCCTAGAGTCCATAGAAGTTAACCCTAGAAACCATACTTCAAACCAAACCTAGGTTTAAAATTTCCAAACTCGTCACTCTAACCATTCCAACTTAAAACACAAATTTCAAGTACCAAATCAATGAATTAACCTCAAAATTAAGTACCAATGGTTACTACACATCTAAGGCTTTTGAAAAAGCCCTATTTTACTTAAAACGGAGCTTAAATGAATGAGATATAGCATTGGAAAGTTAAGACATCCCTAAAAACGTGATTGAAAGATTTACGATAGAAATCTTACCAAATTAAGAGCCCAAATTGATTATATAACCTCCAAATGTCAAAATCCAATGAAGATTGATGATTTCTAGGGTTTTTACCTTTGAAAATGGTGAGGAGAGAGAGAAAAACGGGATTTGAGTGTTTAATGAGAGAGAGAGGCACATGAATGTATTTATATAGTTTCGGTTTTTGACGATTTTGCCCCTGAGTCAAACGATACACTTAACTCTCAGTTTTTCTCTTCCCCGATCGTCTTAAACTCCCACTATGTTCTACACTCTCCACCTATTATGAATTAAAATATTTTGTGAAAATTTTATTCACGCTTTTATTTAAACATTATGTTAAATTCCTATAATAAACGTAAAATAGAGGGTGTTACAATTAATCTTATGAATGTAAATAGTAAGCATAAACACCTTACGAAACAATTACACAAAGAATCGTAAGCATAAGAACACTTACTAACATAATCATAAGCATAACCCACTTACCTCGACTAATTTGCAAAGTCGGTGTCGGGCGCGAACTTCGATCAAATCAACGTAAAGATCCTCCTGTACGAAGTTAAACACATAAGGTTGTTAATTAATCATATTCCTTACTGATTTCATCATTTACAATCATCAACACAGCCTATCCCAATCCAAATCAAATCTCGAAAGCTTCCCAACCATTCTTAAGCTTCTCTTTTCATGAATTTCTAAACCACATAGGTTTAACTCTTTCATTTAGGTGTATTTAGCTCTAAACTAGCTAGCTAACACCTTTTTCTATTTCTAACTCAATATTTCAGACTTCACAGCAACATTTCAAAAGCATATAAGCTTATATATGCTCAAAACCAACTAAGATGCTTACCTTAGATATACTTGGCCTTGATTTGTGCAAGATTTTAAGTTGTTCTTGCTGGAATACCCCTCTCAAATGAAGTTTAGGGTTTTCAGCTGCTCTTTTTCCTCACTTTGCTCTGTTTTTTGAATAACACAAAATCTTCAGTCGGTTAGCTCATATCAGCCCAGTCAACACGACTTCGAGCACGGGTCGGGCCATCAGGTCATGCTGTTCTTTCTTAACACGAGTTCTTGTCCAGTCGTACACGATCTCGTTCTGCAATAATTTCAACACGAGTCGTGTTGATTTTCCAAACTCGAGCATGAGGTCGTGCTCATCTGTACACATGAGCACTAGGCATGCTCATAACCATGCCCACTGCATATTTCTGCAGAATTTTCTGTATTTTCCTAAATCGATCCGAATCGCTTCTGTTTTATGTTATTTTTGATATAAATTCTAAGACGTTACAATTCTCCCCCACTTAGAAAATTTTGTCCCCGAAATTTAAAATGAAGCAAATTGCAAGTGAAATCAAATATGGTACATTTATGAAATTAACTTACCTTATCAAAGTGCTCAAAATCTGCAGCAAAACAGTAGGAAACAGTCATATATTCACAACTATAGGCCTAAAATACCATTACGATATCAGAGGGTCGAATCAAACTCGTTAATGCTTAATAATTTAAGTAAATCATGCTTAAACCTTCCATATATGTTACTAACACATAGTAACATCAACATACTATAACATCAATGTCCTCAAATCAATCATACCTCAAGATAATGAAGTTGAGTCTGGAAACAGATATGGATACTGTAGTCTCATATCTGACTCAACTTCCCAGGTAGTTGCTTTTGGTGAATGAAAACTCCCCTTCACCAAAACCATAGTAATCTCACGATTCTGAAGCTGTCTCAACTGTCTATCTAAAATCTCGATAGGCTCTTCCTCGTAGGTCAACTCCTTTGATATCTCCAACTCTAGAGCACTCAACAAGTGGCTAGGATCTTATTGATATTGTCTTAACATAGAAACATGAAACACATTATGAAGTCGGGACAACTCATCTGGTAATCTCAATCTATACGCCAGTGGTCCCACTCTCTCGATAATCTCATACGGCCTAATATTCCTAGGACTCAACTTTCAACATCTCCTAAATCGAATTAAACCTTTCTAGGTTGAAACTTGTAAGAAAACCTTATCACCGACTGCATACTTTATCTCTCGATGATGTCAGTCGTAATAACTTTTCTGACGATCCTGGGCTGCCTGCATATATTTTCTTACTATATTCACTTTCTCGAGAGTTTGCTGAACCAACTCTGGTCCCTCTATCTGTCGCAAACCCTCCACATCCCAGTAAGCCAAACTATAGCATCGTTTACCATATAGGGCCTCATAATGTGTCATTATGATACTAGAATGGTAGCTATTATTGTATGAAAGCTCAACCAAAGGTAGGTGATCATCCCAATTACCTCTGAACTCTAACACACACGCTTGGAGCATATCCTCAACTATCTAAATCATCCTCTCCGACTGACCATCAATCTGTCGATGGAAAGTCGCACTAAACCTTAATCACGTACCCATCGCATCCTGGAGACTCCAACAGAATTGCAATGTAAACCAAGGATCACGATCAGACACAATAGAAATAGGAACACCATGTAACCTAAAAATCTCAACGACATAAATCCAACTAGCTTATCCAACGTATCATCCTGTCGAATAGCTAAAAAATGAGTCGATTTTGTCAATCGATCAACTATCAACCAAATCGCATCGTGACGTCAGAACATCCCTGGTAAGCCAATAATGAAATCCATGGTGATTTTCTCCCACTTCCACTCCAGAATCTCAAGTGGTCTCAATTTTTAGACTAGTGCTTGATGTTCTGCCTTGATCTATTGACAAGGTAAACATCTAGCTACAAACTCGGCTATGTCTCTCTTCATATGTACCCACCAGTACAACTCTCTCATATCTCTGTACATCTTTGTACTACCTGGATGAACTGATAACGGTGAAGAATGAGCCTTAATTATTAACTCGTTCTTCAGCTCAGCAATATCAGGCACACATAGCCTCTTCCTGTAATACAACACACTATTGTCATCAAGTCGGTGCAAAGTAGCCACTTTTCCTTTCTCAACTTTCTTCTTTATTTGCATGAGATGATCATCCTCAAACTGATGCGATGCAATCATCTCTCTCATCTGAGGTCGAACTTTGATATTAGCTAACATCTGATCCTCGATCAAATCTAACTACACACGTAACTCTCTAAAAAAATAAAGACTCTGCTCTATATGTCACAGAATCATCATCCCATTTTTCTTTTCTGCTCAAGGCACCGACGACTACATTTGCTTTTCCAGGATGATATTCAATCGTGTAGTCGTAATCTTTCAGTAACTCTATCCATCTCCTTTGTCGAAGGTTTAGCCCTCTTTGAGTCGTAATATACTAAAGACATTTATGATCAGTAAATATCTAAAAAGTCTCACCGTATAAGTAATGACACCAAACCTTTAGAGCTTGTATGATCGCAACTAACTTTAAATCGTGTGTCAGGTAATTAGCTTCATGCGGTCATAACTATCGTGAAGTATATGTAATAAACCTACCATGCTGCATCAATACTCTACCTAACCCAGCTCCAGAAGCATCTGTATAAACGAAAAACCCACCTCCCTGAGAAGGTGACATCAATACTGGAGCTTCAACTAGTCTCTTCTTTAACTTGCAGTAACTCTCTTTACACTTGTCGTTCCAAACAAATAGAGCATTCTTTGCAGTAAAGTTGTCATCGGTCTAGCAATCCTTAAGAAGTCCTCGATAAATCTATGATAATATCCCGCTAAACCCAAAAAACTTCGAACCTCAATAACACCTTACAAGAATTAGGTTTCACTCCCTCTGCTAAGATCACATGTCCTAGAAAGATGACCTCTGACATCCAAAAGTCATACTTACTGAATTTAGCATAAAGCTCTTTTTCTTTCAGCAAGTCAAGGACAATACTTAAATGTCTCTCGTGCTCCTCTCTGTTTCTCGAATACACCAGAGTATTGTCAATGAATACCACAACTAACTGATCTAAATAAGGCTGGAACACCTTATTCATCAGTGCCATAAAAACTGTTGGCGCATTCGTCAACCCAAATGGCATAACAATGAACTCAAAATGCCCATAACGAGTCCTAAAAGTTATCTTTGCAATCAAATCATCCTTTACTCTCAACTACCAATATCCAGACCTCAAGTCAATCTTGGAGAACACTGTAGATCCGTGCAGCTGATCTATCAAATCATCTAACCATGGGAATAGATACTTATTCTTTACAGTCACTTTGTTCAGTTGGCGATAATCAATGCACAACTGCATACTACCATCTTTCTTTCGCAAAAACAACACCGGTGCGTCCCAAGGTTAAACATTCGGTCGTATAAACCCTTTCTCTAACAGCTCCTCTACCTGTCCTTTCAACTCTTGTAGCTCAACAGCTACCATCCTATATAGTATGATAGATACTAGTGTAGTACCTGTTATCGTCTCTATCCTGAAATCTGTTTTTCGTTGTAGAGGTAATCTTGGTAACCTTTCAGGAAACACCTCAAGATAATCTCGTACAATATGTACATTCCGCACCTCCAACTTAGGTTGATTCAAATCAATCACTGACGCTAGATAAGCATCATAACCCTTCTCGAATCAACCTCGCAACAAGAACTGCCAAGATAAGGCAGGAAGGAATAACCCTCCTCTCGTCTACTAACAGTACTCATCTCTCGTCGTCAACCTCTATGACGACCTCTTTTGAATAAAAGTCAACCATAGCTCAATTTCTGGACAGCCAGTCCATCCCCAGGATGATACCAAACTCATCCATCCTCAAAACATTCAAATCAGTCAGATACGTCGACTCGCCAATATGTAACTCCTGCTGGCATCAACACTGAAACTGTATAACCCAAACGCTTTATATTACCTTCAATATGGTCTACAACACTCTCACTCACAAAAGAACATGTAGAACCTGCATCAATAAATACAAAAGTAGTATGTGAAAAGATAGTAATAATACCATTAATCACATCTAGATCCTCTGCAGCCTCATCCTTGGTCATGACATAAACTCTGGCATGCGGTGTTGACCCTAATGGTACTGCTGCCCTGCCAGATCCACCAACTGTACCTGAACTACTGGCTACACCCCTAGAGGCTGATTCTCCCCTAGAAATAGACCCTGAACTGCGTCCACTTCTACCTCTGCCATTAATAGTAATTATTGTAGTATGGGTCTCACCCACACTACTTTGCCTCAAAACACTAACTCTTTGAGGCTCTCATCTCTATGGACAGTCCCGACTAAAATGTCCCAGCTGATGAGATGTATAACACAGTGAATATGTTTCCCCATTGGTATAGGTACCTGTACCTCTACTCGGAGGAATTGAGGCCTGCTTCAACTCTATAAATTCTATCTTCTTTTTTGTCTGATACAACTGAGGAGTGTACTTATCAGAGAACTTCTTTAGGAAATCATCTCACGTCAATATTGGAGGATCTTTTTTACTATTTAAAACTGACTCCCACCAGTTCCAGGTCGCTTTCTTAAGCAGAGAAGTAGTGTATCTTAATTTTGCTCAGGATTGCACTGTAAACGGTTGAGAATCCTCTCAATCTATCTCAACAAGTCCTCAGCCTCTGCCGAATCAGTGGTGCCCTTAAATACCTTTGCCCTCTATTTTTGAACTTATGAAAAGTTCTTATCAATGTATATGTTCGACTGACTCCCTGATCCTTTCTCTTTCTGACCCTATCCTTGCTCTCTCATCATTCTTTGCATCATCTCCCAGAATATATGTAGGATCATACGGGGGAATAGGCATCGTAAGTGGTACTGACTACTCTAGAGGTATTGGGGCTGTTGGTGCCGACCCCTTTCCTCCAACAGAATCTCCAAACTCGGCAGTATGATTAGGTGATACGTCTCTAGGCTCCATCTGTTACAAATTAGTTTTAAAAATCAAATTTTCAAATCAAAAATCAAGATTTTCAGATCATCGAGAATTGAAAATCTTTGGCATAGTCCGTAGAGAATTTAATCCCTACTCGGATACCACTAAATGTGGACCTCAAATTTTTAAATCATTTATTTCAAATATACTATATCTTCTCATAATAAAGTTGAAGAGGAATAAAATAATATACACGCTTTATATTTAAAACATGGGCCAAATCGTTTTCAAAAAACTATATAGAAAAGCGAAAGAAAAATACATTAGTTAGAAAAACATTTCAAACTATAAACTCGCATGTATATTTATATATATGTACAACATGTACAAAACAAAACATTAAAACAGATCTCTGGAGCCAAACCTCGATCATACCAAATAAACGCCTCTGATCACAGCAAGATCTCGTCTGAAAAGCAGCTACATACGATCTGCACATCATTTAAACAATCAAAAGGGGTGAGTATACAAATATACTGAGTAAGTAATAATCATATTGTAATAAAATGAAGTGCAGGGAAATTTTGTATCAACACGAGGGTCGTGCTCATGAACACGGGGTCATGCTCTTGTACAATTTCCATCTGGTAGGTCGTGCCTCTTTGAACACGTGTCGTGCTCAATCTCACTATTTCTAGAAAACACGACTCGTGCTGTGTTGAGCACGATGTCATGCACACATCATTTTCTGGATAATCCAGCAACACGAGGCGTGCTGGTCAAATTGGCCTACAACACGATGATATGCTTATCAGCACGAGGACATGCTGAGCTTCAGAAATTCCTAATTGATTTCTATTTTTAGGTAAATCAACACACAACAATCTATATCTTAGTTATTTTATTTCCATAGGCCATTTCCTTGCCATTTTCACACAGAATCATTCATTCTATCACATAGCACATCAAACTCAAAGTATGGTATACAAAAAGCACTTAGCTCAAACCACATTACCATACTAAACTATCAAATAGGCACACAGCCAAAACATATCATCATTTTCACATAGAAAACATAACCACACAGGAATTCATGTAAATCAGACACAACAATCACGAACCACACGATTCCATATCACACATATATTCATACCCTGGAATTTTAATCATATGAATGTAAATATATGAAATACTAATGCAAATCCACACAGGATGTCCCTGGGTTTTTGTCCACCATAGCACACAACAATGGAATCCTTTAGTGCACACAGTAGAGGAGTCGCACACAGCCTGAGCACACAACTCTGAGCAAATAGCTCATAAATACGGACAACATACAACACTTTCAAAACAGCACAAACACATCCTTTATCCATACAGGAAATCATGTCACACAAATGATATGCAACACATGTGAATGTATATACAACATTCATAATCATAGCACACAGCACACAGTACAGCTCACACAGAACATATCATAGTCCACACAGGATCATATACATACCATGTTTTCCATTTTACCATTCATAACACACAGCAAATGAACATAGAAAACACATAACCATCTCAAACAAAGATAAAGCACACAGCAAACACATGATCGAGGTATAGAAATGTATCACACAGCTCAAAGCACAAAGTTTAACATACACGAGTTCATATAGAACCTTTCTTTTCTAGGTTTTAACTCTATTTACATTCTTACAAGTAAGAATTAATCTTATGAATGTAAATAGTAAGCATAAACCCCTTACGAAAACAATTACACAAAGAATCATAAGCGTAAGAACACTTACTAACATAATTGTAAGCATAACCCACTTACCTCGACTAATTTGCAAAGTCGGCATCGGGTGCGAACTTCGATCAAATCGACATACAGATCCTCCTATTTGAAGTTAAACACATAAGGCTGTTAATTAATCATATTCCTTACTGATTTCATCATTTACAATAATCAACACAACCCTATCCCAATCCAAATCAAATCTCATAAGCTTCCCAACCATTCTTAAGCTTCTCTTTTCATGAATTTCTAAACCATATAGGTTTAACTCTTTCATTTAGGTGTATTTAGCTCTAAACTAGCTAGCTAACATCTTTTTCCAATTCTAACTCAATATTTCAGACTTCACAGCAACATTTCAAAAGCATATAAGATTATTTATGCTCAAAACCAACTAAGATACTTACCTTAGTTATACTTGGTCTTGATTTGTGCGAGACTTTAAGTTGTTCTTGCTGGAATACCCCTCTCAAATGAAGTCTAGTGTTTTCAGCTGCTCTTTTTCCTCACTTTGGTCTATTTTTTTAATAACACAAAAGCTTCAGTCGGTTAGCTCATATCAGCCCAGTCAACACGATTTCGAACACGGGTCATGTCATCAGGTCGTGTCGTTCTTTCTCAACACGAGTTTCTGTTCAGTCGTGCATGATCTTGTTTTGCAATAATTTCAACGCAAGTCGTGTTGATTTTCCAAACTCGAGCACGAGGTCATGCTCGTCTGTACTCATGAGCACGGGGCGTGCTCGTAACCATGCCCATTGTAGATTTTTGCAGAATTTTCTGCACTTTTCTAAATTGATCCGAATTGCTTCTGTTTTAAGTTATTTTCCATATAATTAATTCGTATAAATTCCAGAACATTACAATTTTTACAGGTTTAAACTTAATATAAACTTTATATATAAAGTTATATTTTTTATATATAAATTTATATCTATTTTTTATAGATTTGAACTTAATATGAGTTTCAAACTTGATATATACTAAATTATTATATTTTTTTATAAATATTGTAAAAATTAATTTTTATATGAAATTTTATCGTTTTAAATTAAATATTAATTTTATATAAACTGTATATTAACTTTATATACTCCACAAGATATATTTATAATTTAATAAATAAAATTATAAAAATTTTAAATTATAATTAATTTATAAATAAATACATAAATGATTTATATATAAAATTGACTCATTTTTTATTCTTTCCCATCTTTTTATTGCCTACTCTCCATAACGGTGACTCTGTCATTAATTGGAAAAATTTAATAAATGTACAAGGTTCATATCTCATATTGTGAAAATAACACTCAAGTTTAGTAAATTACTGATATAACCAATGAAACAAAATGTTAACAAAAACATATTGATACAAAGTTCAACAGATTGTCAAACTATATTTAAATAAAGTTCATAGAAGTTCACAATATCAATATTAAAAATTATTTGTTCATATTAGTTCGCATGAGTGAGAAATAGGTTCACAATTATTCGCACATATATGTTAATAAAAAGTTAATTGATATTATATATAATAAACAAGTAAATTCACAAAGGTTCACATAAAATTGACTATATCTATAATGTCAAATCTTAAAATTGTCATTATTACAATATAGAACTTAAAAGTGATTAAATTTATAATTTATAAAATTCATATAATATTATCACAAAATCAAACTTTAAAAGTGTATCTTAGAGTAGCTACCACTCATTAATCTTGCATAACAATCTTTTTTTTTTGGCCAAAAAGAAAAGGGCTTAAAACCCAAATAATGTTAAGAAAAGAATGATTAATGGAGGCGTTCAGAGAAAAAGAGAATGGAGAAAGTGGTTATTCCCACAATTTGTTTATTGCTTGCTGTATCTCAAACTAGGCTTATGGACAGCCGTTAGACACAAGACTGTAAATATATCGGGATATTAGCGAGCTACTTGAATTTTAGTTCGATAAAATTTTATTTTAATTTTTGTTTAGTTAAACTCAAAAAGTTTACGAACAGTAAATTAGTCAATTTTGAATAAGATTTTAATTTCAATAAAAAAACTCGATTTGAGATTAAACTCAATTTAATATCTATGTAATATCTCTCTCATCATTAGTTAGCTTTACAATTTACACATGTCACTTATTCAAATCACATACTAATTATTTTTACACACTCTCTCTCATGTCTTTTCTCCATATTCTCCTCTCTCGCCGACTCATGGCACTATCTTGTTCTTTTTTTATTTTAATTTTATTGAATCGCAATATTAGCACAAGTGGTAAGATAAAGCCTTCATGGAATAAAACTTTATAGCGTAATTTTTATTTATTAAATTATATTTTTACATTAGTAGTATATTATTTTTGAATTAATTAATTAAATTACACAATGAGTAGATAGATATTTAATGGGTAAATAGATACCCAACAGATAAATTATAGCTAACAATGTTGTCTATCAACCAAGATATGAATAGAGGAACGATATAGAATATAAATTAGAGATATACGTATAAATAGTAATATATCATGTCCATACCCTACCATTTTCATCTCTAATGAGATATACGTATAAATAGTAATATATCCTGTCCATACCCTACCATTTTCATCTCTAATGCAGAGAATGGATAAAGCATGTTTGCCCTGATTTGTTTTCTTGACTGAAAGAATAGCAAACAAGCGTTGTCAAAAACCGTTAGAAATAAGGACGTGACCACAACAATATTTTCGTTATGTGCTGAGAAGTCTTAACAATATCTTCTATTAAATTGCTTCATAATTCCAACAGTTTGAGGCTGCATAATTACCATTTTCAGCTATGATAATAATATTGACATCATAATTTTATTAACATATAAAAGTGAAATAAAAAAATGAAAATCTAGAACAAATCTAAAACAAACTTTCTTCCTAGATGATGAAAAATGGGCTAAATCCATAAAATTCACCGATGGTCGAAAGAATTTATGAAAATATAATGATTTTCATCAATAGAAAACAGTTACAAAACATTACATTAAAAAACATGATTAATAGAAAGACATTAGGAAAAGTTATATTAAATATTATCCTCAACAGAAAAAAGGTTATGAACTTCATATTAATTGACACTTATTATGCCCTACCATATATAAGAGATTTGAAATATTTTCAAAGATAAATTTTTACTGTCTGGAATACCATAGAATTTCTATTAAAAACTAACTTCAGCGTCAGTATACATTTAGAAGATGAGCTCTCACCTCTGATTGTATCCAAATTTTCGTGATTCTTTTGTTTTGGTGGAGAAAAGATCGTTACTAAATTTAGACAACAACAATTGACAGTGATTGTGAAAATTAAGAAAAAAAAATCACTAAACAATATAAAAAAGAATTAAACCGATGTGAACCTACCTAGCTTGAAAGTTTAAATTATTAGAAGTTTCATCACTAAAATAGAACATATGTTTTTCTATAAGAAACTCTCTTTATTTCTTCTTCTTATATTTTAGTCTGTTAGAGTATTCCCAACAATATTCTTAATATACTCTTTAGTTTATCAATTTTTTATTCACTCTTTAATTTAATTTAATATTTAAATATGCAGTAAAAATTTATAATAATAATAATAATAATAAGTGTATGTGGAATATTATAAGAATATTTTATTTTGGGATCAAATTTGGGATTATACATTAGAGTAAAATTTACTATAACAATCTCAAATTTGGGATTTGGGGTTAAAATTAGGGATTGCCCATTGGAGATGGTCTTAGGTAAGTTGAAATTCCTTAGGGAAGTTGAAACGCATATGCTTTTATATTCCTTAATTTATTTATAAAATATTTAATTGGTTGTTAGTGAAGACAATTATGTAAATATTATTATTAATTTATAAAAAAAACAATAAGTATTTTCTACTACCCAGGAAATATAATTTAAAACAAGTAAACATTTTTATACTTCTTGGAAAGTAAATTCTCAAGAAATGCAAATTCCTAGAAAATAAATTTTTTAGAAATTCTATCAATTTGAATTAAGTAAAGCCTAAGAGTTGTTGGAATTGTAAAATTTTAAAAACTTGATAAAGTAGAGAAAGAAGTAAATTTAGATGTTGAAAATGCTCTTGTAATTTAATATATAATTTGATTATTTGACTATCATGTACAGATCCAATATTAAAAATGTTAGTATAGTAATGAAGAACATTTATTTTTTATTGTATATATTTGATTATGACAAAACATAAAATTTTTTATTGTTATTTTTTATTTCTTAATCATAATTTTTGTGTAGGTCATGCTGCTTTAATTATGACAAAACATCTCTCATAAAAAATGATACTAAATAATGATGACGGTGAAATTAAACATTTCAAAGAAATGTATTTTTATATATTAAAAAAATATTTTATGTTGTTATAAAATTAAGTTATTTGTAACTCAATTAAGGATATTATCTATTAAATAATTTAATATACCTATTAGTGTTATCATAATCGAACCGGTGATTGATCTTAAAAAGAGACTAAATGGTTGTTCATTAGTCGAACCAATAGTTTTCTGGTTAAACTAATAATTTAAAAATAATATAAATAAATATGTATATATATAATTATTTATTTTTAAAATATATTTTTTAATACTTAAAACTATCCGTTTTACCGATTTATTAGTTCAACCAATCGATTGACCCATTTGATACCACTTAACTTGCATACATATTAATGAAACTCACATTCACAATTTATTTTATTTTTTATAGGATTATGTGTGAAGATAACACGATGTTGTGTGTCATTCAAGATTGTTGGTCTTTGTCATACAATAAATAAGATGTTTGTTAATTTATGTGAAAATAATTCAATTTCATCAATCAAATAAGCTAAAAATATAATTTTCAATTTGAGTTTTTTGTTTAAAATATTTTTAAAATTTTTTCCTATGTTATTTATTAGATGAAACAATTTTTGTGGCTTTTGATGTGATAAAGTGGTATATACATTAAGGCTCCATTTGTTTGGAGGAAATCATATTTCAGAAAAATATTTTCTTAATTTTTCAATGTTTAGTATCATTAAAAAATAAGTTAATAAATTATAACTTGCAAATCAATAGGAAAATAATAATTATTTTAAATATAAAATATATACTTTTAAATATTTAAATATGAAATACTAAAAACTATAATTTTAGAAAATAAGATTTAAAAACATGAAAAATATTTTTTGAAATAAATTATTTTCTGCTAAACAAACGGAGCATTAATTGATGTTTTTAAGTTTTAACACATGTTTGAAATGTTGCTGAAAGAATAATTTATTCTGCCCATGACGTTTGAGTTTTTCGAATAAATATAATTAAGTTAAGAGACTTAATTATAGTTTATTTGATAGAAGGATTAAATTAGAAGGATATTTAGTTTAGGGACTAAAATAAAATTTTCAATGAAAAACTACTTATTCACCAAATGATACTTATCCCTCTACATATACTCATTTCCACCACACATTTCTCATCACTCTTCTATGCAATAACCAACCCACAAAATCAAATTTTCTTTGTTGTGTTGTTAGAATGTGGATTCTAAAAACATCTTTTCGAGATTAGATTGATCAGAATTTTCAATGTAGGACTGGTAGTAAAACATTGCTCATATCTCGATGTTCTTATGTCTGTGGATACGAGCATACCCTTAAACGTTATAACAATTTCTTTCCGATGCATTGTTCGGATTTCAAGATTAGAATTTTTGTTCATTTTATTTATCGCTTTAATTAATTATGTGTTAATTAATTATATTTTATATATGTGTTGTGTGTCATTTTTTGTTCAGTTGCGACAAAGTTTGTTTGTGAAGGAACTCAACACAGAGTAAAGCACAAAGCAGTAAATTAATATTGAAGACTTATCTGATTATCGCAGCGGAAGAGTTGAGATCCTGGAGAGATTAATTGATGGTCTCCTTCTCCTACAGGCAGATCATCGAGTCGAAGGAGTGTTCTTTCGTAACCCTTTCTACTGAATGACCACCCGATGAACCTGGAGGAGCAAAGAAAAGAAGTTGTTCTTTTCTCTGAACGTGAAACCGGTTCACGTTCTCTCTTACTAGGGTTTCGTTATGTGACCCTTATATAACATTGAAAACTTCCTCATAAGTCATCAAAGCTGACAAACTTATTGTCAGTCAGTCCTTGTCAGTTAGTTTAGTCTTGGGCGGACCCTTGACTACTAACATCTCCCACTCGCACATGACTAAACTTATTTTGTCAAGTGTGAGGTTTTCTTAATTCATCCAAGTTGTATCATTCTTTCATGTAGTGGGCCGCGTGACCAACTAGTTAAGAATGAGTATATGTGTTTTGACTAGGCTACTCATACATCGTTCTTCAAGACTTATGGTTGTATCCCCCGATTACTTTCCATGTCAAGTCTTTCGATCTTAGGGTCTCACAAAAACTCAATCATTTCCACTTGTCTATTACATGTAGAAATTTTGACAGGGCCCGTGCATACTTTGATTCTGTTCGTGAACCGTTACTGAAAGTATTCTACCACATACCAAAAATATTACTCCGCCTTGATACTAACAACTATCCAACATGTTCCAAACATGTCGATCAAATGTGTACTTTGCAAACATATCAAGACAATTGAATAGTATCAAGCTTCTTCATAGCAATGTAGAGTTCATAGGGTGATGTGTAGAGATCTCCTTGATTGCTACTGGGTCTCAAATTAGAGAAAATAAGAACCTTTTAAATTTTTCTCATCCCGGGTCGCGTATAACACACATTCACATAGAATATGTCATGGTGTCAAATTCATTCTCATTAGGAACGCATGACATATATTTGGAGATATATATCATCATGCTCAGGCATCAAGCTTCAATGCACCTAGCAATTTCCCTTAGTTCACTTTAAGTCTGTGTAATATTAGGACTGCCTTTAGTTCTAGCGGGTTACAGTTGTAGTTATCATGGGCATACCTATGACATAAATTGATTATTTATGACTTTCATTTTTACACCTTAGTAGGAATGAGCTCTTTATAGCCTCATCTTTTGCTTTGCATGATAAACTATGCACAATAGCTTTCTGTGTATTGCTAAATATGTCCAAGACATATGTCACACATTGCAAGATTTCAACATTGATCCACT
>CANYCX012148176.1:0-11273 GCA_948193385.1 Breynia disticha f. nivosa | reverse complement strand
CTGTTTCATTTTCAAATCAAAACATAAGCAAAAGAAAACTAGTTTGAAGAAAAACATTCAAACATACAATGCATGTATATACAAATATACAAAGTACAAAATGTGAAAATCATATCTGGAGCTAGACCTCTGACGTATATCGCAAGCAGAACTCTGATCACCGTTGTATCTATCCAAAAGCAGCTACCTACGATCTGTACATCATTTTAAACAACACACACAGGTGAGTATTTAACATACTCAGTAAATATTTTTACGATATTTAAGTATATTAAGAACTAGGACATCATTTCTACTCGTCCCATCTCAAAAATTAGCTTTTAAAATGATGTGCAGGGGAGAAACTAAACCGGCACGAGGGCATACTGTATAAGCACGGGGGCGTGCTCATCCAGTTTTCCCATAAAGCACAGGGTTGTGCCAGATTAAACATGGGCGTGCTGTAGATCTGTTTTCTGAATTTTTCCTCTGTTTTCATCCTTAATTCAGTAGCATAAGTCCCTTCTGTGTAAACACTTGATCAAGAAGATATATACACCCAAACATGTCATTTCTTACACCAAACTTACCATTAAATTTCAGCAATATGAACACACACACACACACACACACACACACATATATATATATATATATATATATATATATATATATGGGACATAGCTTCTTATTTTATTACATAGTAAGTTAGGCATATTACTTAGCACTTAGCTTATGTATTCAATTCAATTATTTTCCACACAACCACACAGTAAGATTTACGTAAGAATCTCTCACAAAAATCATAATCACACCGGCTTTAGATCACACAAATCCATACTATGGTTAAACATAAATGAATGCAAACGTATGCAATGCTACTACAAATCCACACAGGATGAGCAAACAGTAGAGGAGTCCTCTATAGCACACAGTAAAAGATATGCACATAGCCTGAGCACACAATTTTGAGCATATAGCTCGTCTATAAACAACATATAACATGTATGTAACCCACACAGAAATTGTGTCACACAAATGATATGTAACACATGAATGTATGAATGTCATGCGTATTGTTATCTCATAGCTCAATCACACAGAAAACCCGAAGCATATGCACACAGGTTCACATAGAACATACCACACAGGTATACATTATTATTACATAACATATATGATCAAAAACCACCAAGGTTGCATCTTAAAGACATAGTCTTTTTACTATGATCATAAGATCATTTGACTTAGCTTTTCTTATAATTCATCCAACGACAAAGTTTCTTGGTTTAATTACATTATTACAGGTATGAATTAATCATACAAATGTACTTAGTAAGAGTAAGAACACTTACCTCGAAGTACATGCAAATTCGGCAATACCGACACCACCTCAAAATCAATCCACTCGTCGTACAGATCCTCCTGTACGAAATTAATCACATATATGTTATTAACTATCCATATCCACATTGATTCTACACTTAGAAACATCAAAAACCACTTTAAACCCTAAACCTTGACTTCTCAATAACCTAATTCTTCTAAATCCAACCACTTATGATTTTCATGTTCTAATTCCTATATATGAAGTTAATCAAACCCTCTTCACTTAGATACATGCTTTATAATATCAACTTTCAGCTTAACTTCATTAAACTAGCATCCATACTATCCACAGAATCTCAAAACCTTCATATAAGCTTACAAACTAACCAAACATCCTTACCTTATTTACTTAACTTTGATTCTTGCAAGAATTGGTGTTTTCCTTGCTCAAATGTCTTTCTCAGCTATTTTTAAGGTTTCCACGAAGGTCTTCTGAACTGAGGTTCTGTTTTGCGAATGAAAAATCAATGAAACAAGGTTCTATTTATACCAACTCAGCTGACACGACCTAGGCACGGCTCGTGCCTAGGTCGTGCTGACCAATTTTTCTGACTTTCCAATTAATTTGCAAATTCTGGAATTTCCTGGATTTCAACATGAGCACGAGGTCGTGCTAACCATCTGATCTGCAGAATTTTCTAATTTTTCATTCGACTCAATTCCGTTTCAATCTATTTTTCATATAGATTAATTCTAACAAATTTCAGGGTGTTACAACGAGGGTCAGACTGCGAGTTAGATTTGCTCGTGGATCGAGTCATCGGGTCAGGTTCGGGTCAGACGACTGACCATTCGACTTCAAAACGACATGTCGTTTGGCTTTGAGCCAAATGACTGGTCGTCCAGGCAAGTGGTTGACAAGCCGTTTTGCCAAACGACATGCGTCGTGTCGTTTGGCCTCAGCCAGACTCAATATGCAGCCACCGAATGGGTGGCGTGTGGCACCCTTTTGTTTTTTTTTTACGACTCGAAACAGTTTTTCGGGCTGTTTTTAGCCTTTCGAGTTCAATGATGTGGTCAAATTTACCAAATTTCAAACTTTTATATTCGGAATCGTATCAGCCTAAGGTTTTCGGTCTAAATTCGACAACTTTTATACAAAATAAATTTACCGAATTAACATCATTAGTGCCCTCAACATCATAGAAAATTAACTCTAAAATTTAACAGCCTTTCGGCACTAATATCAATGAAAGAAATCGCATATATAACATATATATATATATATATATATATATATATATATATATAACTAATTAATTAACACATAATTAATTAAACAGGAAAATAAAACGAACAGAAACGCAAACCTGGAAATCCGTTCAACGCAGCGAAAGAGGACGATACCTCGTTGCGGGTATGCTTGTTTCCACAAGCACAAACGCGTCGGGATACGGACAATGTTTAGCACCCGATCCTACACCGGAATCTGATCACCCGAGAGAGAGGTTTTAAAATTCTCGTTCTAAAACCTCAACAAACAAATTTGATTTTTGTTGGTGAAATGTGGAAGAATGAGAGAAATGTGTGGTGAGAATGAATATTTATAGAAGTGGACGAACCTATTGGTGGATAGGTACTCTTCCGCGCATAATTACACTTTAGTCCCTAAACTAAAAGTGTTTCTAATTTAATCCTTTTATCGAATAAACCATAAGTAAGTTCCTTAACTTAATTATATTTATTCGACAACTCAAACTTTATGGGCGAAATAAATCATCCTTTCACATTGTTATTACAAGGTGACATATAATGTTAAAAAATAAATTTTTTTAAATAACACCGATTATTAAATGCAGGGAGTAATTTTTACTTTAGGAGTTTGAATATATTAAACGTACACAAATTCGATATTTACATGTGTTTAAACTATAATTGTTGTGGCATAAGCTACAGACGGAGTCGAAAATTAATACATGTAAGATAGAGATAGTGTTTGTTAATTTTATTGAGATGGAGAGACTAAAAAAAGAGATCATATATTAAAACTAATTTGAGATATTTATCTTGGTTTATTGTCAAGATAAGCTTATTTTGTAAAAATAAGATATACAATCAGCTGAATATTTCAACAAACAATTCGGAAAGATTAAAGAGACTAGAATAAACTCTTCTCAGCTCATCCCAATTATCACAAAAGTTAGCAAACCCCTCTTAAAAAAGTTAACCTGTTGAATTAAGTGATCTTTAATTTATGGTATTGTGATGGCAAGAAGAAGGATTCCCAATATGTTTGCAGAGGGGAGAGGAGTAGCATTGCTACAGTAACAACATAAATCCAAATTATAATTAAAAATACTGCAGTGAAAAAATTTATCGAACTGATAATCCATTTTTTTAAGAGCAATTAAAATGCAACATATTTAATGTAAAATTTGAATTAAATAAAGAATTTAATAAAAAATTCAAATTATATTACGTCTTCTGATGATATTCTTTATAATTAATTTTGTATTTTTAAATAATAATAAAATCTTTTTTTTCTTTTTTTTTCTACAAACACAAGAAGAGAATAATTTGCAAACATAGATTAACACAAATAAAGTAATAGTCCTCTAATATAAAAAAAGTAATAGTCCTCTAATCATCGATAGTACATAGCATCAAATCTCAAACAGTCAAAGTCACAGAAATCCTACCAAAGGATACATGTCATTACTTAAATAATTTTTAATAATGTTATAATGACTACGATTAATGATTGTATAATTATTTGAAGATAATGAAATGAATGAAAATAATTGAAAGTATCTCTATACAGTGTAATATTTAATAACGTATAAAGTAAATCACATAAATTAATATTACACTAGCCTGATTAGCATACCGGAATGAAGGCGAGATACATTAGACAACGACATTGTCGTCATCTCCAATTACAACTCACACAGTTAGAAAAGGTTACGCATGCGACTCATTCTACCATTTTACTACATCTTGTTAGATGATCATTGAGAAACACTTAATTTTCATAGAAAAGAGAGGTGACATTTTATTCTGCAATGAGTTTTTTTTCTGTAAGATTTTTCTTTCTATAATAAATTTTTCTCCATAGAAAAATTCACATTCTGTAACACTCTTGATTAGGCAACTAAGGCCTTCAATCTTATATAATTGGATTAATTACCTATAAATCTCTACTAATATTACACAATGACTATATATCTGAATACTTAACGAATATTTATTTGGTTCCAAATCCACTCAAATCATCATGGGCAGACCTACCAAGTCCAAAGTCTCTCACTTGCACATGAAAATCTCTTTTTTTTCTCACGTGCATGCTCCCTCGAGTCATTCATGTAGATAGCAAACGCTTTGTAGTTGGGCCATGAACCAGGCAACAACTATGAGTTTACAGTGCTATTATCTGGCCACTCATAATTTGTTTAATAAAGATATTCATTTGCTCTTCAAGCAAGTTATCCATTTCTTGAACAGTGTGACTCTTCTCAAACATACTTTTTGTACAATCACTACTTTCAATATGATCTTGAAAGTCTAATTGTTTCTACTTGTAGTATTTTCCTAAGATGCATTTAATTGGTGCACTAAAAATACTTTGATTCTAAACTGTGATAATGGTTTCAAAAGTAGTATTCCCTTTCACCGTTGGTACTCCACCCTGAAGATTATCAATTTTTCTATCGCTATTTATGCGTGTTAATCAGAGGCATACTTAGCAAATATATTATGTCAACTGTCTAACCTTAGTGCTTCTTCCTAGTGTTGAGAGTTCTAAGATGATTTTCGTCAAGAATAACTAATATTCTCCACACTTGATCTCACATTAGGTCAACGAGACCATTTGATTATGATTCTCATCCCATTAATTCGACTTACAATTTTACACAATGCATTCGTAATCCTAATGAATTTCCTAAATGAAGTTTATAAGTACGATATTAGGAATTTCAGCTTTGACATTTATTCTCTCACATTTGGGATAAAATTTTTGAGACTTAAACCTCTTAAGATTCAATTTTTTCAAGTTGAGAGAAACCTTACTTCCGAATGTCAATAGTGAAAGATAATATTGTTGAAATACACATTATAAAGCAAGTCCTCCCATTATTGACTTTTGTGTGTGAGATGGTAGATGTAAGTCGTTTTTTGGTAGTTCATTTAGGACAAACATTGAAGTAACTTGATTGATCATTCAGTTACGGTGTTACTCTCACAAATAAATTCAACATACATTTTGCAAGGATTTTGAACTTAAATTATTGAATGTTCTTAGAATGATTTTGATATAGTTTAATATCATAGAAAATTTTTTATATTCCACTATTGAGTACATAATTTGATAAATCTTATATTAAAACTAAATGTGTTGGGTCAATCAAGGATTGATTCCCATTTAAATTAGAAGTAAAACTTAGTTGAAAAATTATGGAAATCCCTAAGGGGATCTCAAACAGTAGACATAGGATTGATTCTTTGTACTTTATATTTGGTTCTTATATGCGAATGTTTGGGCTTGATCCCTTTTATATTGTAACCACAATATTCTTTCATCATAACTAAAAATGATTACTGAAGTTTCAGAATTTCTTCCCTGTTTCAGAAGAAATAATAATCCATTGTTAGTATATTACCTTACTTATCAACATATTCATGTTCTCGAAATACTTCCTTCGGAGCAAATGTAATTAATTCATGATTAATTTCCAAAGTTTATTCAATAATAATACAAGTATTCATTTCATTAAAAAACAAAGCGATACCAGCAGAATGAAATGTGATCAATACATATCTGCAATAGCTTGAAGAGAGAGAGCAAGTTCCTTGGGTTTAGAAAGCATAGGCATGTGACCTGCTTCCTCAATGAACTTTACAGCTTTCGGAGGATATTTCTCAATGTTCCAAAGCAGGAATTCATCCTTCAACACTTCATCTCCTTTGCTCAACACATAAAACCGGTCGACTAACCCATATTTTGATTCTGTTAGCACCGACTCCGGTGTGATCATGTCTTTCAATAAGTACTTGAATGGTCTTAGTACCATCTTTGCCAGTTCCAAGTCCTATACAAATTTCTAATCAGTTTTTTTTTTTACTTAATAACCAGGTAAGAAAGTAGCTTGTCAACAATCAAGTTTTCCAGAAAGACATTATATATATATATATATATATTACAGTTAGGTAATTACCTCTGGTGGGCATTGTTGGTACATGAGTTTTTCCAAGTCATTGTGCCCAAATGAAAGTGAGAATGGTAGATTTCCGTTGTCTTCACCACCGAACTCTATTACGCTATCGAAATCCGCTCCTTTCAACCACTTGAAGAACTGTTCAGTCATTAAACCCAAAAACAAAAAGATCAATTGCAGTTATTGCATGATTTCTCATGTTAAATCCATTTAAAGCTAAAAAACAACATTGGTATAATTTCATTATTTCTTTTCTTACTTCTGTGACTATAGTTCCCGGCGGATCAACGCAATCAGGCATGTAAGCATTTACATAAATTCCTGCCAAGATTTTCTCAGGAAAGTTTTCCATAGCAAAAGAAATGCAAAGTCCACCATAGCTATGACCAACTAAAATGACGCTTTCATATTGGGGGAGAGACTCTAAGAACTGAGTTAATGGTTGAAGGTAATCGTGGATAGATTGGAGCTCATCGATATGCTTTGGATTGATACCAGAAGCACTGAGGTCCAATGCAGTGACGACATGACCAGCTTGTTTGAGAAGAGGCATAAGTTTGTACCAGCACCATGCACCATGGCAGCATCCATGAACCAAAACAAAGTGCTTCTTCTTCGTCTCCATTTTTTGTGCTTACTCTATTCTATTGCAACAAGAAATTATTGGTTTATATTGTGTGGACATAAAGACATGATGCACCAACCAACGACCTCTTGGTTCAGTGGTAATGAGGTTGAACTTGGTAGGGTGGACCACGGTTCGATCCCCCGCAACGTCGATTGGAAGGGAAATGAACCTTAACCCTCAACTCCTTCCCGAACCGGATTAGTCTTAGCCCAATGAGTCGAGGATACCGAAACTTGACCAAAAAAAAGACATGATGCACCATCACTCCACTCAATTAAAATAATGACCCACGGCGGCTTTTCTTTTCCCATTTAAAAAAAATATTTCAGAAAATATCCCTAAATGAAATTATTAGAAAACACATATCTTTTTTTTTTTTGAAAGCAGAAAACACATATCTTAATAAGGAAAATTTAGTTGTGCAAAAATTAGGAAGTTTCTCATTTTGAAGCCAAATTAAGTATTCATTTATATTGTCGTTGTAATTATTTATTTTCGAATCATGCATTTGATTTTGTATTTAAAATTTTAATGAATATAAAGACTTACGTTATTAAATTTTTTCTTGAATATATTTAAAAATAATTTTTTTAGTCTGATTTAAAAAAATGCATGTGGTTATATATTAATACATGACATGAATGGAGTAATGCAGTGATATACATTAAATATTTAATAGAGTGGTCTAAAAGTGTGCGCGGTTTACATTGATAGGCTAATAATGCCATTAGCACGACCTTATAGTTGGTGTAGACAGAATCTTATTAGTAGTAGGTATTTAGTGGGTATCTGAATTTAATAATTTATCTCTCTATTATCACCGATTGGCTTTTTAACTTTTTCCAATCATTAGTTTAATAATTCATGCCACCCCATTTTATTAGTTATAACATTAAGGACTCACTTAATTTATAACATCAAATTTTTTAAGAAGTTTATTTTTTAAAAAATTATTTCGGCGTCAATGAGACTATGGCCTATCAGCAAAACCATAAAAATCAGTAAACCGTAATGCCTCAACATACTCAATCTCGATTTGGGCGTCAATGAAATGCGCTACAGAATCAAGAATAACCATTGAATCAGACTCTTTCCAAAGCAAACCCAACCCACCAGACCGACAAGCCCAGTCCACCAAAAAGTACCCACCAAAATCGAGATCCTCCTCAATCTTTTTAATCTTACTAAGAAAAACAAAATTGGGCTTTAACGAGCAGATCGAGTCTGCTAATAGTCGAATTGCCGTGGGCTGTCAAACTCACGATAATTCCAGCTTAAACAATTCATTGTTCCCGACAGACCTGTGTCGCAAAACCCGCCATTGTTTTAATTTTTCAAAGGTCTTTCAAGACATGTCCAACACCCCACTAAGCCCAGCTCTACTTTTCCCACCCTCTACAAACTTCATTTATGAGCCCCATCAGCCCCTAGCCTTTTCCTTTTAGGATAAAAAAAGATTATCTCATGGGATGATTACGCTACACATGCTTTTTACTTTTTTTTTTAACAAAAAAATAGTTTTTAAAAGTTTTCACAAATAAATTTTATCTTTTATATTTCACACGATTTTTTTATTACATATCGTATGGAATATGTTTGTTTGTAGGTATAACTATAATATAAACTTTATATAAACTTAGGTAAACCTTATATATGTATAAAGAGTTTTATACAAGAGTTTATATATATTTTTATAGATTTAAGCTTAATATAAACTTCTAACTTGATATATGTCAAATTTCCATATTATCTACTAATTTGTAAAAATTAATTTTTTAATTATTTTTTATTTTAAATTAAATATTATATCAACTTTATACATCTTGATAATGAGATATACTTATAAATTATTAAATAAAAAAAATATTTAATCAATTTAAGCTTATTGTAATATATATATAAACAGTTTTATACACTCATTTATATGTTTTTTTATATATATTTAAGATTAATATAAACTTATAACTTGATATATATTGAATTGTTATGTTGTTTAATATTTGATAAAAATATTTTTTTATCAATTTTTTATAATTATAAATTGAATATTAATTTTATATAAATGTTATATCAATTTTGTTTATCCTAATAGTGATGTATATTTGTAAATTTATAAATAAAATAAAAAAAATATTTTATCAGTTTAAACTTATTATAAATTTCTAACATAATTTTTTATATATTTATAAATTTTATTAAAATTAACTTTGTGTAAATTTTATATTCCACTAAAAAAATAATTGACAAATAAACTAGTATTTTTTTTGTTTATGAAAAGCCAATTATATATATTGCTTAAGAAAAAACTTTAATTAATAATTATATATTAAGTCTTGTTTATAAACCTCAAATATATAAATCAAGAGTAAACTCTAAATGTTCAATCTTGAAACTGACAATTGATTACACATAATTCATTAATATTTAATTTATCATATGAACAATTATTCTACAAGAATATTAAATACATAACTTAAGGCATGTAATAGTAACAATCAAACAAATAAGATTTTGTGTTGAAGGTTTTATGATATTTCTTAAAATTTTTGTGAAATCAAATAACAATTCTACATATGAAAACTTAGTTAGCAACATTTTGTGAGAAAGCAATTGATTGATGAATAGGGCTACTTGTCAGAATGTAACTAAATAAAATTACAATAAGAAAAATTTTAAAATTATTCCTATAAAATACTTGAAAGATTTGTGGGATTCAAGAGAAGGGGGGTTGAATCTTGAACCTTGCCTTTTTCTTCTATTTTGTGGAAATTATGAGAACTTGTAAAATCGGAAACTAGAATGAATTTAAATAACAGAAAACACAACGATTTAGAGTGGTTCGGAACTAAACTTTCCTACTCCACTACCTTAGCACCTCTACTAAGGATTTACAAATCTCCACTAATCTTTCTCTTTTACAAAATTACTTTCTAGACAAGTGAGAACTCTATTACAATGATCACAACACAATACTCACACTACAACAATACTAATCTCAGTACAAGAACACTCAAAACCACTTAGAACCTATTACAATAAGCTTCACACAAGCTTGAATGATTTTTGGTCAAATGCTCATAAAACAATGGAAATTTTGTTTGCAAGAATGCTCAATATGTTTCTGGAGTTGTAGATAGCTTCCCAACAGCTATTCCCATGTATTTATACCTTCCACCTAAGGATTTGCCCGTTGGAGCCAAAAACTAGCCGTTGGAATCCCACTAGTCTATACTTTTCAGAACTGTCAGACTCGCTAACGTACATTATATCCATAACTAACGTACGTTACAGTCGAACGGTTTGCCGAACGGTTTATACTAAACCGTTCCATGTCTCGTTTGATGGTTCTGTTTCTTTGGTTTGTTGCAAACGGTTCGGCGAACGGTTTCGGATCGAATTTGCTCAAACGTTCAGTCTTGGTAACGTACGTTAATTTCAAAATTAACATCCGTTAATTTTGCTAACGTGGGTTTCCTATTTCTTCAGCCCACGTTATTCATCTTCTGCATTTCCTGGGTTTCAGTTTGAGTAGCGTACGTTAATTTCAAATGTAACGTACGTTAGTAAGTTGCAGACTTCACTTCTAAACATGAAAAATCAATCTTTATCACTTTAAACTGTTTCCCATTATCAAAACCAAGGTAGGAACTTAATGCTGATCACCCTTGATCCAATAATATATTGTTTGATAAAATATCTAAGAATGTTGATTAACCACTTGAGGTATCAAGGTTGAGGATCTTGATAGTAGAACCTGGAAGATATGAGATTAACATTCTAAATATCCCTAGTCGCTTGTTTCTATGAGAATAGAAATGAATTAAGACTAGTATGTACTTTGTAGATGATCATGTTCTACGGGTCACAAATATTCGGGATATCTAGCAAAGTGCATAGGTATAATGTAGAGCATTATACTTGGAGAGCGATCACCATTTGCAATGTCAAATGTTATCCTTAGACTGTAATCATTGTCTCATGTTGTGATTTTTAGTGTACTTTGACATACGCCTAACGTGGCCGTAAAAGGTTGACAAGTATGGGTATGATTGGGTATGCTACGAATCATGATTGAGAGCAGGAGTGAATTGAAGGGATTGACCCTCTCAATGAGAGATGATATC
>CANYCX012148098.1:0-14993 GCA_948193385.1 Breynia disticha f. nivosa | reverse complement strand
TAGCAATTAATATGTCATTTATTTAATAAATAATAAAATAATCATTACACATATAACAAATTCAATGAACTATTAATAAATTTGTTAATTAATATGTCAATAATTTAATGTTGTGAACATTTAAAAGCGACACATGTCATCTTTAGAGGAAATTACGGAACATTGTCTGAACCGTCTCTGATTTTATATATAGTATATAGATGTTTTTTTAATGGTTAGTGGGTTATGAGTGGCGGGACTATAGGTAGTAGTGTGGCTGAATAGGTATATTTTTTTTAATGGTTAATAGTGGTCGGGTTGGTCGGCTTCGGGTTAAAAAACTTTCCACCCGAACCCGACCACCAAATGTCGGGTTGATTTTTTATAAAACCGTCATCGACCCGACTTGGTCAGGTTAGTATTAAATTTCGAGTTGGGCGGATTCGGGTTGGTCAGGTTGTAAAATTTTTGCAATGCCCTAAGGGAGACATACAGATTTTAACCTGCCGGTTCGCCAGGACTAACCGAAAGACATCTCTCTGCTCTTGATTGGTGGGTTAGCCCGATCCTTTTCCTAAAATTATTTAACAAAAAAAAGTTAACCTGGAAAGATTTTGGAACGAAAAAGATTTTTGAACGAATAATCACCCATTAATAGTCTTTTAGTGTGGGTCACCTGCAGTTTTTATTGAAATAGACCGTTGCTATCATTGATTCAGATCAAAACCATGTGCCAATTCATCCCAACTTACTGCAGGAATCCAAATTAAAAACTGCTCCCTTCGCCTGCATAACACTAACTAAAATGACAGACCACTACAATTCAATATCTTAGTCAATAAGAGAGAACTAATTTCTGTACATTATATCATAAAATTAAAAAAAAATGAACATGGAAATTAATGTTGAGGAAAGAGAAACAATTGAAATGGCTTATGACTAGCATGAGCATGACACAAATGAATTAAGATGTATGCATAATCTCATTATATGCTTCAGTTGATGCATTTGCATCTTCTACAGTTCACTCTTAACTAGTAAGCATTTCCCTCGAAAGAAATCTTTGTAGCCAGAAAGAGAGTCATACATGTAGGAACTGAAGTGACCACAATGAAGTTCAATGATGGCTAAATTTGCCATGTAATGAGATGCCGAAGATAGTGGCAATGGGCTTAGTGGTGGAAGCAAGGAATCAGAAGCATCGGTGATAGGAGGGCTGGGCAAGGATGGAATGGTGGGAAGTGAAAATGAAGATGGAGAAAGCAACTCGCCAGAAGGAGAAGGCAGCAATGGAGCAATGTCTGGTGTCAATGCCTGGACAGGAGATGAAGTTGGAGGCTCTAACAGGAATGCTGCTGCAGTAGTTGATGAATGATGACCATTTTGAGTGTAACTGTGAAGATGAAGAGAGGGTAAAATCATTAGAGATTATGATATAGTGAATATGAGAAACCAAAAGGAATCCATTTTTAATGATGAAGGAAATCAAATTATGTCACACTTATTGTAGATAGCAATAATACATGTATATATTTTGGAAAGAAGAGGGAAGAGATCTTATAAAGGGGTAAATTTAATATGAGGACTTTGAGTCCCCATCTTTATTTTACTGAAACAGCACAAATTTTGTAAAATCAAAATTGTTTTTACTGAACAAAAAAAAAATTCCAGATTTATTTTCACCAAATCTAACAATTGTAACTCGTTGTCTCATTGAGTGATCTTTTATAGGGACTCATAGTAAAACTCATCGATAGAAGCTACTGATGGGTCATGTGTCAGGTGGCTAATAATGATTGGGTGGTCACTGGAAATTGCAGGTTGGCATAGATGGGAACTGACAAAAATTGGTTGAACTTTGTTTGAAATGTTTGTTGGATTTTTTATTCGTTTGATTCCATGAAGTTTGGTTTCCGTAATTTTAGTTGGTCATTGTATTTCCCAACTGTCCTATTGTAGTTACTTTGATAAAGTGCAAATCTGTGGCAGAAACTGAAGAACAAGGAAACTGCATTTCTGTTTAAGTCATATTTGTTGTTTTCCGACTGTTATCTATCACCTACTCCATCAGTAAGGTGGGTAAATTCATTAAAATACCGTTCTTGATCTTAATTTTGTAAAGTGGCAAATATTTTGAGATAAAATCAATTTTGCAAACATGACAACTATTCAGCAATGGAGTATTTTTTGCAGAATGAAATCTAGAAAAAAGCGACTTACTTGTCTTTCCGTCCCTTAGCGAACAAAGATACAAGTGCACTGCATAAAACAAAAGAGAACACTTGGATATTATTCAAGAACATACGCATCTATGTTTGATAATTTAACAACTCGAAATAGCAGTGGCCAAATCAGATTATGGACCCCGTAAACTAATATTTGTCTGCTTCAGAGACCAAAAATATATAATAGTACAATTTTAGACACCCTTGATTGGGGATAACAGTTAAATGCTTACAACCAAAGAATGTTCTGACATCATAAAATTCAGTACAGAAGCATCTTGTTGCGATGAAAAATTGAAACGGAAATGAAAATGATATCATAATTTTTGAAGTGAGCAGGAAAAGAACACGAGCAAGAACAAAGGAGAATATGATCTTTTTAAGAAGCAATTACTCGATTCGTTTGTTCTTAATGATACAGAGGGTACAATGATTGTACAAAAGAAGGTAGAACTCTGAAGCAATATTTTACATTAAATATTGAGCTCACCATGTGTAAAACAAGGGACCTGTATCCTGAGCTATGAAGACATGTTCCTTCAGCCACTTGATTAACCAATTTTCGAGGTACCTGTAAAACAAATGGGGCCAGCAAGTCTCAGAAATTACAGATCTGTGGATCAAATCAAGCAAGTGCAGTCACTGACCTTCAGGAAGTCAGAGGCAACGAGGTAACCGCTGCAACTCTGATGCTACAAGCGAAGCAGCACTGGCTAATCGAGTTGTGCTTGAATTTTTCAGCTCCGACGCAACGGATTCAATCCTTGAAATCTCATGTATGGATATCGATAGTATCATTGCGTGAGACAAATATTGCTTACAAGAATAAGCAAGAGCGTGCAACATCCGCTCTAAAAGTAAATTAGGTGAATTCTGGCGCCAGGACTCCAGGATCACCGCAACCTTTTGAAGATTTGTCAGGAAACCAGTAGTGGCATCTCTTGGAGCTGCCTTCAGCAACAATACCACGCATTCAGAAGCTATATCCGAAATATTTACTTCAGATGACCGGTTCAACTCCAGAAACACGCCCACATTGCTTCTGAATTCCATTATATCTTTTATGCCCTGCTGGTGAACAACTGCACCACTTGACTCAGAGAAGCTGTCGTTCAGGAATCCTGGTTCCTTTATGTATCTAAATCCACTTTCGCCAACTGAACGTAGAAGAAAAGCCCTGCAAAGGCCGAGAGTTGGCTCGAGAAAATCTTCCATATCTCTCGTGTATACAAACTCCAGAAGGTTTCCAATCTTCCTGACCACTTTTAATTCTGACAATAACTTGGATTCCATTTCAGGAGCAGACGCCAGAGCCAGGCATAGTTTGACATTACTTACATTAGCACTCGACAAATCACCAAGCAAAAATTTGAAGCACTGAGAGACCGTCTTCCGATGAAGAATGTCAAAAATTTTAATGTAGTTGAATTCAATAAGCATCACAAGCAGCTTCTGTGCATACATGGGAATTGGATCTTCATCTTCAATGAAGTTGGGATACTGAGGCAAGAAGTGGTTGTTGGTTATGCAATTGATGGCCTCCGATTTTTGCTCAATTACAGAAGGCTCATTCAAAAAAATAACCATCACATCAAACAATATTTTTAGAGATAAAAATCTGGCATCAGCATCCTTGTTGTCCTTGTACAGAAGAACTAGGCCAGGAAGAATATCATTAAGAAAAATGTCCGGACTTTCAAGAATCGAAGGAACCTCCTCAGCAACAGATTCCAGAACTCGAAGAAGGGTTATTTGGAAGTCATCTCTGCCCTGATTACAGAAAAGATAGGTTGTATTTCAGCACCAAAATCCATTTTAATTGGCCCCAAGAAACCTATTCGATCTACTTGTACAAATGGAAAATATATATATGTGGCATGATGGGCTACTTTTACGCATAATTTTGTTTTAGAAGGTAAACCGGCTGATTGCACAATCTTTTTAGTAGACATATGACGCTTTTAATTTGTGAAATGGACTAAGTTTTATCTTCCCATTTTATAACGTTGTTTACAGTTGAAAATTTCCATCAAATCCAAATTGTGGTTATCAAAAATTAAGCAAGCATTTTCACTATTCTCTCTATGGTTGTTGTTAGTTGACAACTAAGTAACTAGATCATTCCAATTTCTATATTCCAAATAGCTCAATATGGTAAAGCGATAAATTAAAGTTAGATAAATGAATAAAGTGGTTATGGAAGCTACCCACCTGAAAGGATGTCTCCACAACTTTAAGCAAATTTGCCAATTGTTGCAGCATTTGATGATTCACCACCCTGCACCTGAAAGATGAGCTTCCAAGAAGATGAAGAACAACTGGAAACAAATGGACGTTGGTCTTTGGAGCAACTCGATTGCTGATACCAGAAATATGCCCGTGGCACCTTGCCCCAATTATATTCTGAATATCTACAATTATGACATCTAGTAAGCTTGGTACAGTAGATGCGACAACATGCACAAAAGCATCTAAACACTGCTGCAGATAGTTGTCTTTCTCTTTTGCCAGCCTGTCAACTGCAGATATTATCTTAGCATTGCAAAAGAAGTGTGGTAGCCATCTCCTGCCATGTTTACAAAGAAAAGCACTGAAAAGAAGCGCCTTCCCCCTCAAAATTTCACTGCCCTGCTCTGTAAGCGACACAAGGCTTGGAATCAGATTCTTGTCTTCTGCCAGACTTAAAAGATGTCGTCCAATATTTGTGAACAAATGACTTCCAAGCATGGCCATGTTCAGCAGGTTCAGACTGATTTGCTGCTCACGTGGACTGCCCCTGATAACTACAGATGCTGCATCCTTGAAAGAAATTCTTTCCATGATACCTTGGATGCTAGGAGGATTAAAACGGGCAAGGCGAACCAAACATGATCCTGCAGTAAGCCTCATGCTCTCTTGCTTACCTGGAGCTCTATATATATAACATAGGTTATTAATCACATCTTGGCTGGTGAAACGTGCAACCCAGTTCCCACCTTGACTGCATATGTTTTCAATTGTCCTCATTGCATAGAGCTGAGTAATGTCATCCTCTCCTTTTCGCAAGACAGATGAAACCAATGCAGTTAATGAGTTAGGAACCTGTAACCAAAAAAAAAATACTTTTTATACAATGTACATAACTCGAGGAGTTCATGCAAGAGTGCATAATTGGATGAAAGAGTGATTCTGTACACCGCTGTCTTAGCTAAGAACTTTAAACTGAACCTAATATAAAGGCAAAATTTCTATGACAATAAATGAGTAAGATTACAAAAAAGGAATTGAAACTAGAAAATCAAGAGAGAGTGAAAACTAACCTGCCAACCAGAAGATATTCGGTTGTCTTTGGATGGAGATTCTGGTGGATTGTTGTCTTTCATTTGCTCACTCTGGGTTGATATATAGAACAGTAGTTCACCTAACGCTGCCATTGAAAATCTTCTTACCTTTTCTTGCTTGTCTCTTAGACCATCAGTAAGTGAACCTAAAATTCCAGAATTTGCCAACTCATCTCCAATAAAAGTTGAATGACGAATTAACAAACCAATAAGTGAAGCAAGTTGAATACGCAAGGCTGAAACCTTGGAAAGTTTAAGCATTTTAACAAGAATGAGCATTACTGGCCCGTTTGTCAACATATTGGCAGCTTCAGCATTGCTACTCAATATCTCTAGGTATCTAATCACATTCTGCTTCTCCCCAGTGCTGGTGTTCCCATTAAGAATGGATATAACCTTGTTGTTGAATGCTGTGATTTTGTTGTCAAATGCGTCCTGATGTTCCTTAGGCTTCATCATAAAATCAGATGGCTGCAACGCCTCAAAAGAAAGAGAAGGAATAAACTCAGACGTTTTGTCAGCTTTTCGGCTGGGCATCACTGGTCTCACTGAAAGATCAGATAGGTGCCAAAGGACCTGAGAGAGATTATTAGATGACTTTGTAGAATCAGGATCAGGGGCAGAACCCAAAGCTCCTCTAGTTCTGTGCGTTCTAACTTGAGGACTGGCACCAATCGGAGTAGCGGCCACTTCAACATTCTCCAGCGGTGATTCCTGATCCTTGGTGTCTAAATCCTCCATTGCAGGCGTGTTGACCACATATGAGTTTTCAGTTGGTGTGTTATTTTCAACCTCTTCTGTGATGTTGATTGTGTTGTCGGAGACATCAGATTCATTGTTATTGTCGTCTTCTGTGTTCTCATTAAAATCTAGTTCCATATCAGTGTTCTCAATTTTGACCTCAGCATCATTTTCTGAAGCATTAGGCAATGGTCTTCTGTAATTTTCCTTCTCATTCTCACGATGCAAGTTAGTTTTTGCTATTCTTGACAGCCTTAGAAGATTGACGTGCTTGCTAGCAGAAGGGGTATCATTCTGCTTTTCCTCAACCACTCTGCCAGCAGCCTTTGCTTGCATTTTTCTACTATTTGGAGTGCCCTTAGATGGAATCTCATGCCCTTTTGAACCAACCACAGAATTCTCATCATGTCTACCCATCCCTTTCCTATCTTTTTCACGGTATTTGGTAGGGGTTTTATTTTTCAAGTTTCTGTCTCCATTTCTTTCTGAGAGACATGTCTGAGAAGAAAGTTCTATCATACTATCAAAAGCAGGCTGAGGTGGTAAGGACATTGGCGAAAGTTTATTTCTCCAGAAAGCATGTCCACATAGCTCAGCCCATTGTATTCTTTCAGCAGGATCCTTCACTAGGAGGGAATTGACTAAGTCGGCAAAAGGACGGCTTGGATTGCCAGGGAGATGAGGCGTTGGGTCAGAGAGAATGGATTTCACCAGCTGCATGAACTCTCTTGCTACAAAAGGAGGCCTCCCTGTATAGCACTCATAGAGAACACAACCTAGGGCCCAGAAATCAGATGCAAAGGAATGAACTCCGCCATCCTCGAATAGCTCAGGGGCCATGTAACTTGGTGTGCCACGTTTAGCTTGTGGTAACTATAGCAAGTGCATAAGCAAAATTAAGTCTCTGGCAGTTCTAAATTTATAACAGAAAAAAAAAGCATTACAAGACAACATTCAAATTATTTTGTTCAATACCAGCAGTCAGACTTACCATGGACGAAGGCTTCTTAGATATATCAGTTAACTTTCTTGCCAATCCAAAATCGCATAGCTAAATTAAACAGTCATACATTAGCTGCCATTCACATCCATCCATCTATATATGTTAATGTACACATAGAGAGAGAATGATTGAAGCAGAACAAGTTGAAGGCAGCATTACCTACCTTTGTAAGACCATTCTCGTCTAGAAGAACGTTTGATGGCTTCAAATCACAATAAATGATTCCCCTCGAGTGTAAATACCTTAAAAACCCATTGTATAAATCAGGTCCAGTAATTTCAAGTACAATCAAAAAATTCCAAACAGATAGCATTTCTTACTGCAAAGCCCTAATTATCCCCCAGGCAAGGTCATGAATTGAATCTTCAGGAAGCCGATTGTCCTGCCATTCCGTCACCAAACATTAGCTTTCTTTGGAGATATCCATTTATTTTGTCCCACAACTCTTGGCCCTTTGGACTGGAGTTAATTACAAATACCAATGAGCTCACATTCGTGGTGCAAACATTAACCACGTTTACGAAACTGCCATTGCTATAGCTCACTGGTACCAGAGTCAACTCCAGCGCTAAGGGATCGCGAGTTCAATTCCCGTCGCAATCACACAAGATTTAAAAAAAAAAGCATCATTAAGCATAGTTAAAAATCCGTAATTACCAAAATTCCACAGCTAAACAAGCCATTAGTACCTGCCCTAACAACGTCATCAAATCTCCACCAACACAATACTCCAACACCAACCACAAATGCGCAGAAGTCTCGTACCTATCACTCATATCAATACATAACATATCAAACAAGAACACTCTGCACCGAAAACTACACCCTAACGCACAATCAAACCTTACCAAGAGTAAAATTTAAGCACATTTGCATGATCCAAAGAGTGAAGCATCTGAACCTACATTTCCCACGACAAATCAACACCAAGCACGCCAAAACGACACACAGAATCTGCGTTTGGGACTTACTTCATGAAGAACTTTGCTCTTTTGAGACTTATCAACGCTTTTGATAGCGAAGTACTCGATCGTCTTCTTCTTTCTTCCTTTGTACACTGTCTGAGAACGAAATTCAAAATTAATTCAAATTCAAATAAGAAATAAATTCAAATGAGAGAGCGAGGTTGTACTGAGTATTTGCCGCGACCGATGGCTTCGTAGACGTGGAATTGGTTCATGATAGGAGATTTGGAGTGAGATAGGTGTGGTTGAGATCGAGAGAAATATGAGAGTGAGATTTTGATCGAGTGATGTGAGCGGGAATATAATGAAAAATTTGAAATGGAGGATGGAGTCGTTAAAATGGGTCGGGGATAATCTGTGCTCTGTTTCTGTTCAATCCGTTTGTTTGAAGAAAAATATATTTTTTATTTTTTTAAAATTAAGTTTTATTTTTATTTTTTAAAATTATTTTTTCCGGTCACTCGAGTGGAAAATAAGTTTAATATACTTTTTATAGAAATTAGAATTGTTTCAACTTGTAACACTTAAAATTAACTAGAGAATAAAATAAAATTTCATATTTTATATAAAAAAATATTTTCTTTTGAGGTTACTTAAATATCGGGCTTATTTAGCTCAACACGACTAAAAATATTGAAGCCCATGAATTGAGCTCAAGTCCAGATTCATGAGAATAATTTACAAGTGTGTCATTCATTTTTTCTATAAATAAGAGATCCTGTCACACTTTTGAGGTATACTCTCTAGACTCACACTAAATATTTGATACTCTGCAAAATTTAATACTAACTTGAGGGTCGGAGTACAATTGGGGGATCAAACCTTCGACCTCTGATCATTGTCTTTTGTGCAGATTTCACAAGTTCGAGAATATTCAAGATCATTATTGTTCTAGACAACAACAATTGGCGTCGTCTCTGAGAAACTTATCAAAAAGCTGTGTATTCAACCGCTCATAGCTTTTAGTTTCTTCACTTTTTTTAACATCATTCAATCCACCAAGTGGTTTCATTCATTACCAGGAGTCCAGACATATTTGTTTCTGATAAGCTCTTAGAGAATTCCTTGTGAATCTTCTCTACAGCACGTTTCGGAATTTTCGAAACAATTCTCACGAATTTCTCCTCCTTGAAGAGCTCCTACAGAACTTGCCTCTACAACTACAACAACATACTCAGAATCACTCCTTGAACCAACATTGATTTCTTGACAACATGGCGAGGACTAGATCTTAGACTCTCGAACCAAAATGTCAATGATGATGTTCACGACATCAACAGTCCTTTGAATCCATAAGGACCTCGAGGACATCCTATAAGGGAAGGTACTTCTGGTGCTAACCCTCATACAGTTCCTCTCAGTGAAAATGAAGCATTGGAGAGAGAGAATGAAGAAACTAAGAGGATGCTAACATAAATAATGACTATGTTAAAGAATACTCCTCATGCAAATATGGTTCCTCCTCCTTACGAACCTGCTAGAAGTAGAGGAGTAATTAGAGAACAAAGGATTTTAGAGGAAGAACAATCTTTGATGCACTACCCACAAGCTCCAGAGCACCAACATCCTCGGTGTCCTCTCCACCTTTAGGAGGACATACATAAAACCAATGATCAAGCAGAGGGTGTTCATCAAAGCAGAAGAAGGGAGCAATTTCAGGAAGTGGTGGAAAGCACCTGTAAAGAGGTTCTTAAAGCACCCACCAAGAAGGTAGAATCCAAAAATCAATCAATATTAAGTACAAAGGACACAGTTGACATACACAAGATAGTGGAAGGAATGTTAGAGAAGAAAAAGTTATTCCAACGAATGAGACACATCAAGATGGGGTACTTACTTTCACCAAAGAGGTCATGAAAAAACCTCTTCCTTCAAAGTTCAAGATGCCTCAACTCCTCATTTTCACAGGGAAAGAAGACCCCCGTGAGTATATCCAGAATTATGAGTCTATTATGCTACTACACAGTTGAGAGGATGCAATTATGTGTCGGGCATTCTCAATTACCTTAAAAGATATTGCTCGAGATTGGTTTTATGCACTGGAAGAGGCATCCATCTCGTGTTTTAATCAAATGAAGAGAGAATTCATTAACATCTTCATCATCAATGTCAAAAGGAAGAAGGATGCCACATACATGTTTAGTGTGAGGCAAAAGGACGGAGAAAGCTTAAAACAATATGTCAATCGGTTCAAGAGTGCAACTCTAGAGATCCATGAGCTACAACCAGGTGTTGCAGTAGCAGCAATGCTTTAAGGGACTCAATCTATTCAAATTCAAGAATCCATTTCGCTTAACCAATCGACATCTTTGACTGACTTATTTACAAGGGTCAACCAGTACATAAGACAAGCAGAAATGATAAAAATAGTTGGCTTAATGGATGATAGGAAGAGGAGATATAAATATGATCAAATGGAACCAAGTAAGAAGAAAGAAAGGTTAGAAGGACCTAAGAGTCCACCAGGCTAAAATTTAAAAAATACACTCCCCTAACAAAATTAAGAACTTTAATCTTGGCAGCTATTGAGAGTTCTGGTCTTATTGCTCCTCCACCAAAGGCAGAGAAGGTCTTAGGAAAAGATACCGAAGCTTTCTGCAAATTTCATAGTACTCGAGGTCACTCTACAGAAAAATGTCACTAACTTATGAACCAAATTGAGACGTTAGTGAGGGAAGGAAAGTTGGACAAATTTATTTCTGTAGAGGTTGGCAGAGGAGACAGAAGTGAACACTCTCATGATGAAAGTGGATAGAAGATATTATGGTAGAAAATAAAAATAAATCTCAAGCAAGTTTCTCGGAAAGTGAATGTGTGTCTCAAGGTCAAACTACTATAATTTTTGTACCTCCTTTACATTATTGCACCAACATGACATTACATTGTCTGTTTTCATTTCAATTCATTGGATTCATAATTCTACATTATGTTTTACATAAGGTAAAGAGTTGAAAGATTGTCATCATTAATTATGTCAGAAAAAGAAAAGAGTGGACAAGCTCAACCTATGCTTAAAACAAGATAAAGGTGTAGGATCCATTCTCAATTGTAGAGTTATTATTCAAGACCATGAAAAAATCACTTAAGCATGTGATACATAAACTTATCACAAAATACAAATGAAAAATCATTGTGGACCGTTAAACACTAAAAAACCATTTAAACATGTTACAAATGCAAACAGAAAATTATCGTGCAATATTAAACACGAAAAAACGTTTAAGTATGTTACAAATGCAAACGGAAAATCATCGTGCAATATTAAACATGAAAAAATCGTTTAAGCATGTAACAAGTAAACTTGTTACAAATTCAAACGAAAAATCATCGTGCAATATTAAACACGAAAAAACCGTTGGGACATGTAACAACCATTTGAATTGTCATAAATAAAAAGGGAAAATCATCGTGAAAATAGTCAAAGCTGCAAGGAAGGAATTTCTTCTAAAGCGTATAGCACGTTGAAGACCATTAATATGATCTAATTCTTTGGACTTATTTGAAAAGAGTCAAATTATTTTCCTAAGGAAAATAAAGTGAATCTCGACAATGGAAATCTAAATCTTTGTCGCATGGAAAATTCATGAATTCCAAAAGCATCATGAGGTACAAGCGCAAGACATTTAACGTTATGAAGATCAGGAGTCTCAATGCGTCAATCTGATGGAATGACAAAGTCTTTCCTTAATCTCTCAATGGAAGAGCTCATAAGGAATGAACTAGAATTATCTCTAACTACTTTTTCAGTGTTAAGAAGGTCATGCTCAGAAACTTGAGTATTTTGCGACATGACGATGGATGAAGTCAAACTTGAAAATAATAATAATAAATAAATAAATAAAGCAAAAAAAACATAATAATAATAATGTAACCATATATTTAAAAATAATGATAACGTAATAAATAAATATGAAAATTTAGCTCGAAAATATTTTATGGGATGAAAAGAACTTGTAGTTAATAAACAATAAATTTGAAAAAGAAAGAGAGAAATTGTAAAATCAAAATTATATCATATATTTGAAATAATAATAAAAATAATAATAATAATAATAAAGCAAAAAAACAATTAATTCTGAATCATTTTGGAGTTTCCACTTTTGTGAAATAATTGAAAAATTCATGTGGATGTTTGGAATTGAACCCTCATTTAGAGTTGCAAAATTAAGTCTGGAATCGGCGGGTCGGACCGGAACCGGCTTGAACCGGTCGAACTGGCCATTTTTGGTTCCAAGGTTCATGGAACCGTGAACCATTGGAACCGACGATTCTGAACCGACGGTTCGGTTACTTTTTGAAAGAAAATCGGACTCGAACCGCCGGTTCCGGTCGAACCGTCGGTTCCAAACCAGAACTAGCAATTAAAAAACCGGCCCATAACTGTGACCGGCCTGGCCCGAACTGTACCCTAGACGGGCCGGTTTCGGTTCGGGCATTCTCCGAACCGTTAACCGCCAATTCGGGCCCGAAACCAGCAGTTTCGGCCCGTTTTCCAAGTCTACCCTCATCTCATTGCTCAAAAGAAACACGCCAACCAACTGAGCTACGACCACTTTTTCATTTAATCTCAAACTCAATAAGCCATATACCAGTCATTCATCTTCTTACAATATGAAGTCAGAAAAAACCATGGAAAATGGCGCTCATGAGGTGCGAACCCGCGCCTGAAGGGTCAAAAGCCACACGCTTGCCATCTGAACCGAATCCCTTTTATGATTCAAAAGCGAACAGAATTAAACAAAAACCTTATTGACAGAAATTCTGGTTTTTCTTCATTCCTAATATGTAATCTTCTTCCTCAGGAGCAAGATCATGTGGGTATTTTTACCCACAATTACCATGATTCCACGTGTAATTTGATGAATTATTATACTCTAAGAAAAAACCTCAGGTTTGGTTGATTTTGAAATTTTTCTTAGAACAGAATTTTACTCTAGTCGCAATCACCATGACTTCAACTTGTCCAATATGATGAATCATCATACTCTAAGAAAAAAATCTCAGGTTTGGTTGATTCCGTAATTTTTCTTAGAGCATGATTTATCTCCCCCGACAATGACATTCAATCACAATAACTCCACAATGTAAAGGAGTGTATATCCCAACTCTTGAAATTCTTGAATCCCCTCTATCCAAATTCTTGAAATTTCAACTTTTAAAGGAAATAAGTCTCCCATTTGAAGTATCCATTTGAGGTTAATATTGCCCTTTCAAATGATCCTTCCTGTTATTCATTATTTAGTGCAAACTATATGGTACTAAGAGGAATTTGAGGCCAAAATTGCTAACATCTAGTTGCTCTAAACTTGAGGAACCAGCTGTTTATTTACCCCTATGTTGGCCAATTTTGAACTCTTCAGTGACCTAATATACCATCTACCAGTTGCCCTATTATTTACTTAACTTTTATGAGTGAATACGTGCAAACTGTTGAAGAACAAGTCAGCGCTTCAACTGAGCATAAACTTGGTGTAGCCAATCAGAGCATTACTGCTGGTTTTTTTGACAATAATACTAGGTGAGTCGAATATTTTTTAGGAAAACACGTTTTTGTATGCTTTAGAATTACTGTGAAGATTTTCACTACTTACTTGGACACTTTTTAAAATAGTGCTGAAGATCGTAGAGAATACTTAGAGGCCCTTTTGAGGGAATGTAAGAAAGAAGAAGTACCCCTGTGTTGGATGATGATGCTTTAAATGATATTTTAGCTCGCAGGTGACCACTTTCTCAATATAATTGCATATATTAAGTAAAACAAGTATGAAAATCGAAGGTTGATCAAAGGTGTTGCTTTCCTGTTCTAAAATATTGTATCATATGAATATTCTTCAAAAGTTGGATCTTGTTGACTTACAATAAAGGTTGTATGTTTTGCGATTTGGGATGTGGAAGTTTGTATTATCAAGTACATTGGAGTATTCATAGGTTCTGTTTCTGTACATTGGCAGCGAGGAGGAGATCGACATCTTTAAATCAGTTGACAGAGAAAGACGGCAGCAAGAAATGGTATGGATGATATGTTTGCAGGTTTGAGTAGAGTGATACTGATGACCTAAAAATGCAACGTGCAAGTGTACAATTAAGTAGTATAAAACGAGCATTTTTCAGATTCGAGTATCGAACCCTAGAGACAATAGAATTAAATTTAGTTTGTTTCCGATTAAATCTTGCAAAAATTGATTTTGTTTACTAACTCTATAATCGATTAATTTTTCAACAATCAGATTATAAAACAGTGTTTAAGGGTCGGAATGTTGGATCTTAACTTAATTGATTAATAAATTCATTTATCTCTCTTGAACTAATTAGATTCAATTAAATGTGTGATTATTTTCCCTTATCTCTAACGAGTAAATAACCACTTTAATGTAAATAATCTGTCTAGCTCTAGCGCAAGACCATTTGCAAACACTTAAATTAAATCCAATTCACCAATTCTAAAGCTAGCTCTAGTCGATAAAATTGATCGTTCAAGTTCACCTAAACAAATATTAATCTAGCAATTCAAACCATTGATCCAAACATTTCTAACCTTAAACACTAAATAAAAATTAGCTACTCATAATTAAAACAATATTCAAAACATAATAAATAAAATTGCAAAAACCCATAATATTGAATATGTTGAAAACACAGAAATTCAATTGTTCAATACAAAATAATAATTGAAAGCAATTAATCGTAAAAATCAAATAAACACAAATTAATTAAAATGCGAAAAACCCCCTGTTTGTAGCTAAAATCCCCAATTTCTGCC
>CANYCX012147993.1:0-10565 GCA_948193385.1 Breynia disticha f. nivosa | reverse complement strand
AATAGAAACAAGCATAGAATATTCTACAATTATATTTCAAATATCAAATCAAAGAGAAAGGATGATTAATAAGCAGTGGATAAGCAGCAGTTGTCATTTCATCTGAATATATATAAAGACACGACAACAAAAAAAATAGTGGCCATGCATGCATTTCATTCCACTATATACAATATTTTCTTCATGCATGTTTGAAAATTGAAGTGATTATGTTTTCAGTTTGTTATAATTAAGCTTTCAATGCCTCCTCATTCGTTAAACCATCTTTTTAATTAATTGCTTGTCTTAATTTGGTTGGCTTATAATGTAATCCAGAGAAAAAAAATTGTAAAACAAGGCTCCAATTGAAGCATACAAAATCTACAACTCCTTGCTTAATTTCCATGAAGTTTAATTAATTGCTTTTCAAATATCAAATCGAAGGAGGATGATTAATTAAGCCATGAAGTTTCTTGAAGAAGTAATTCGAGGAATATTATGGTTGTAAAGCGTAGCTTTCAGTGAAGTTCAGTTTTGATTGTATTCGTGGCGTAAAATTGGTGAGAAGTCTTTGTTGGAAACTACGAAAGACATCACTCCAGTAATTGAGTTGTAGAACTGAGTGTTTACCATGGATATGATGAATATTTTTGTCCGTGAGTTTAACGGTAAATGGGTTAATCAATTGAGATTCGATTCTCGTTCCGTAGCGACGTAATGAGAGATATATAAGCTCTAACCTGCTGACTTGCCAAGTCTCTTTGAGACTCTCTGTTATTAGTTCGTTGAATTAATTGATGATGATTTCTCTTAAGTCTTACTCTCTCTGTTTAATTTTAAGAGAAACGAGAATATAATTAATGAATAACTCTCACTAAAACTTAATTAAAAAGAAGTGCATGAGATAAAAAAGCATAACAATACGTATATTTGGCCGTGTAATGTGAGTTTAGGTGGATTGGAATTACACTACTAAGTTGCGTGCATTCTTCATTTTAAGTTTGCACTGGAAAAAGCAAACATCTACATAAGAGGCTCCACTTTAAGAATACATTACACTAATCTAATATTCTTACTAATTAACGTCACGTCTTATTATTCATCTTAATTATTGTGCTAATTATTGTGCTATATACAATTAACGAATAATTCGACATTTTAAAAAAAATAATATTTATTGATAAGATATAAATAAAGCAGGAGTGATGTAACAGCTTTTTTAATCTCTTTATTTGATTTGTGGCTAATTAAATTCATAAAATTAATTAGTGACTCATAATCCTCCTTAATTAAATACCTCTTAAGGCTACAGATGCTGTAAGCCTCATTAGGTACAACTGCATGGCTTAATGCATTGTTACCACAAAAAAAAATGATGTCTTTGTAATAGTATTTTTCATTTCCACTGTCAGGAATTTTTGTTAATAATTAAATTAAATGACTAAAAATAATTAAATGTTAGCTTAATTAGAAGAAAAAACTAATTAAGGCTATGTTTGGTGTTGCTGTAAGAACTCCGTTGAGATGACAAAACGGAGTTTTGTTAATGCAACAGAGTTTTGTCTGTTTGGTTAACTAAAAAAGCTGTGGTGAGTTGCCACAATTTTATAACAAAACGGAGTTTCAGAAAAGCTAGAAAATACTACTTTTCTAAAACGGAGTTTGAGCACCACAATTTTTTATATAATTTTACAAAAATATCCTTATCATCTCTTAAATAATATTTAATAGTCATATTTTTAACATATTGATCTCTAAAGAAAAGTTTTTTACAATTTTACTAATCAATTTTTATAATTTTTATAATATTTATACATTTATTATTCTGTGTCACGTATTTTGACACAATGACATTTTGGTCCTTTGATATATCAATTATAACTTATAACATAAAATATACTTAAAAATTAAAATGCATAACCAAACACAATAATTTTGTTCATAAAACTCTGTTTTAAAACCAGTTTTTATAAAACTCTATTTTGCTATCATACTTTTCACCACCACAACACCAAACAGAGCCTAAGTGAGCTAAAAATTAGTAATTGGTTTAGTTTAAGATGTAAGATTTGCTATTAATTTGGTGTAAATTAGTTCACTAAATTGTAGGCTGCATGTAAATTTTACTATATGTTTTAACTTCAAAATTAACACTACAATATATAAAACATTTTTCCAGCAATTAATATCTGAATATATGTCTCACAGTTAATATGAAAATAAATTCAATAATAAACTGAAAAATTAACAAAAAATTGTTAATAATATCAACCCCTACTTATTTTATCATTTATTGTTGTTTATTAAAATATAATGGTATAATATTATATTGAATAATAATATTTAAATAACAAAATTATAATAATTTATTAATTTGATGAATTACAATTTTATGATTTTATTAATATTTTTAAATCATTAAAAATAATATTAACTCGTGTCATTCAATATATAAAGACAAAACAAACATGACTCTTTTACCGTATGAACTAATATAATCTATTATACTAAAGTTAAAATAAAACATAGAATGCTTACATTTGTCTTTTTTAAAAGAGTGACATACGACAATAAAATTACACAATAATTTGAACTAATCTGTTTATTAATTTACTAATATCAAAATATGTTTGAATAAATTTATAATTATATTAGATAACAACTAAATAATAATAATAAAATTAAACAAGCTAAAAATTTGTAAATCAGCGAGTTCAAATGAAAATTAAATTCAATATTCAATCATAATCTATATTTAAGTTACAATCTTTTATTCATATATATAAATATGTAGTTGTCGAATATTCATCCAAATAATAATATAGACTAAGAAAAAACTTCATGTAGTTACAAACTCTGTATCAATTAATCATTTCCTAAATTGTCAGTTTTTCTTTTTTCTAATTTTACGATTATAATGTAAAGTATCTCATTGCATCGCCCGAATATTATGACTAATATGAAACAAGCCAGTACAGTTTCGTCCTAGTCAGTGGCTTGTAATCTGACATTTCTTCGTCTTCGTCGTCACGTCAGAAGAAATATGAGAGAAGAAAGGTCTTGATTATTCGAACGATTCCACGTGGTTTGCTAAAGATTAAGAAGAGATTTGAGGTGTGGAATTGGATTTCCTCTCAACATCAAATTCTGTGTTCGTTAAGGCTTAAGACACAAACAGACGCATTCCATTGCTCCAAAGGTATGTAAGAATGACTCCACAACTTCATTAAATTAAGTTTTCCATCATTATTATAAGTTGTTTAATTAGGAAAATATATGGAAAAGACTTTTGACATGATGTGGAATATCGTAACTTCACCACCTATTCTAGCTAAGCTTATTTAATAAGTCAATTTGTTTATAATTAACTAACTTATCCTGCTTGCATGCAATGCAAACAATAACCCACTAAATATGATTTGAATGTGCAAACTTTTATTTATGAAGCAATGATTCTTCACATTTGAAAATTGCTCTTTGCACATGTTGCCCCGTTGAAGACACGTTTCGTCTCGTGGATGTATGGTAACGAGAAAATCTAAATTTACTGTTTAAGTGAGTTTGTTAGTGCCGAACTCTTAAATTTTTTTGTGTACGGATAGTGTGTTGAGAGTCAAACTTCGAACTAGGCTACGCCTATGCGGACTAAACAAAACTTAAAAGGAGTTAAAACAAGAGAGTCTAAAGTACAAAAACGGTAAAAAGATTTAGGAGAAAATCTCAACTAAGAAAGTGGTAGTTGTGGAACTTAAATTTTAAAACCATTTAATCGCATAATCAATATATTTTAAGAAATGATATAAAATCAAATCAATTTAGAGGAGAGAGAAAGAATATATACACGTCATTTATTAAACCTCGGCCCAAATACTTTGCAAAAATTATATACAAAATCAGAAGCTGAAATAGTCTGAAAGAAAGTTCCAAACTAAAACATGCATGTATATACATATATGTACAAATATGTACAGTCATAATCTCAAAATATGAAAACTCCGGGGCCAGACCTCGGACGTATATCGTTGGGAATCTCTGATCGCTGCGCACTCTGGTCCAGTAGTAGCAGCTACCTACGATCTGCACAACATTAAACAACCACACAGGGTTGAATATAATCAAATACTCAGTAAGTGTTACACAGTTCTTTGTTTTAATGACGTGCAGGGGAATTCCCAGTCAACACGGGTCGTGCTCGATGAACAAGAGGGCGTGCTCATCCTTTCATTCCCAATTGGCACGGGTCGTGCCATGTTGAGCATGAGGGCGTGCTCGACACATTTTCCAGATTATCATAAGCACGGAACATGCTGCTTAGATTGGTCCTCAGCACGATGGCGTGCTGGTCAGCATGAAGGTCGTGCTGACTCTCAGAAATGCATATTAAATTTCTATTTTCCAGTAATTATCACACAACAAGCATTTCCTTAAGTCTCTTGAATAGTTCAGGTATTCTCTATACCATTTTTTATAGTAAAACACTGCTTTTTACATGCACATAGCACATCACTAAGTTATATCCTCACTATAGCATTCAAGGCATATCACATACCAAATCCATTTCACACAGTATTGTCCACACAGGTTCATCTATTTCACACAATATTAACCACACAGAATCGCATATCACACAACATCATCTTCACACAACATTTATATCCACACAAATAGTCATCTCATGGCATTATCTATGAATGAACTTATGAAAGGAATATGCAAATGCAAACCACACAGAATATATGACTCAGATTTCTTTGTCCTCCATAGCACACAATAGAGGATTCCTCTATAGCACATAGCAGAGGATTAACACACAGCCAGAGTGTATAGCTCGTAAGTATGGACAACACATAGCACGTCCAAGGACAGTACACAGAAAGTCCATATTCCATACAGATCGTGTCACACAAATGAAATGCAACACGTGAATGTATATGAAACATTCATCAAATATCACATAGCATTATCCACACAGAAGCACATAACATTTACCATTTAATCATCACATAGCAAACACATAGCTCATCTTTCAATTATATCATGCCTTGCACAAAGTCATATAGTTCAATAACACATATCATTTGAACAATCAAGGCATTTAAACACATCACACAAATCATAATCCACAAAGGCACCAATTTTAGTCACATAGCAATCATAATATGATCCTAAGATCATTCCACATAGCTTACTTAATATTCTTAGCATATAAGTCTTTTAGACATATTATTGCTCTTATTTTCATTCTTTTGCATCCAAAGCAAGTATGAATTAATCATACGAATGCAAACGTAAGAGTAAGAACACTTACCTCGAAATACGTATGAAGCCGGCGTCGAGCTCAACTTCGATCGAAGGCTCGTATAAATCCTCCTATATGAAATTCATCACAATAAGGCTGTTAATTATCAGTTTTCTTATTGTTTTCATCAATATAAATGTTAAACACAACCCTTATCCTTCAATTCTTCACTTTCACAGTAACCTTCACTCCTCAAGTTACTTAGTTTCCTTTCTTACCATGATTTTTGCATCACAAATCATTCCCTAGAGTTTACTTAACTTAAACTCAACCTCCTAACATCAAATAACCATATTTCAATTCATTTCAGAATTCTCAGCAAGCTTAATCACCCTAAAACCTCACACACATAGTCAAAAATGAGCTTAAGAGCTTACCTCAACACTTTTGACTTGAATTATGGCAATAAATATAGTTATTGCTTGCTAGATCATACGCTTCAAGCTCCTAGGGTTTTCAGTTGCTTGCTATCCCAGTTTTGCTCTGTTTTTATGAATGAAACAGTTTGCTCAGTCAGTATGTTCAAAATATCCAGTCGGCACGGTCTTGGACACGGGTCATGCTCCAAGTAGTGTCGTTCAAACTCAACATGAGTTTCTGTTTAATCGTGCATGATCTCATTTTTAAATAATTTCCACGTATGAGCATGGTGTCGTGCTGCTCAACTGAAATGAGCACAAGGTCGTGCTCTGCCCCGTGCTGACTGATATTTTTCTGAATTTTTCTTATTCTTGTTCGATTTGATTCTGTTTTAATCTATTCTCCGTATAGATTAATTCTAATAAATTTCAGGGCGTTACTGTAGTTAAGTGTCAAGAGAGTCTAAACTAAGAAAACAATAAAAGAGTAAGGACGAAGAGATTTTAAACTAAAAATTACAACTCAAATACTCATAGGAGGGACAAGGTGGACATATCAATCGAAGTGATCAGTCTTCGACTCTTTGTTCATGTACTCCAAATGAGCAAACTACAAAGCTATGCTAAGTTAAAACCACAATACACTAGAGTAAGAAAAACAAAAAGATACAAGCGTGTGTGCTCTGCATGATCCTTGCTTTATGCCCCATTCGTCCCTTTTATATTACATATTCGGGGCAGTTATACATAGCAGATTGATAATTTCTTCCCTCTAACTGTTTAACTTATATTCAAATTCCACGAAGTTAACAACTGCAATAATTGTATGAATTAAAGTATAGCGGTTTCACCATTTTCCATTTCTAACGTCGACGATTGGTCTATTTGATCACCGACTTTTCTCGATCGAGATTTATTCCACTTCTACCACTATCGCAAAAAACTGCCTGAACGGTTACTTTATTCAAAACTTTTCGATTAAAACAAACCGATTAGACTCGTACTCACTCCCAAATAAAGTTACCGAAAGTTCAAACTAGTAATCGATTGCATGAAGCTCCATCGTTTGAAAATAGAAAGTTCCTGCTTATAAGTTTTCGATTATTAGTAATTAATAACTATTAAAAACAATTATATTATAATTTCATTATGAAACTATTGGTACGACATCAATAGAATTTGGTTATAGGTTCATGTAATGGTTTAGTTCATACAGTTAATCACTAAGTTGAGCTGAAACATCAGTATTTTGACATCTTAATAGCTTGTAAGAGAAGTGGAGTTTTCATAACTATTTTGATAAACCCTAATGATGTTTGCCACATGAGGTGGAAATAAGTAAGGTCACAGGTCTAAAATTCATGCCAACTTTTTTTTTTGCGGGTAATAAAATGGAAATTTGGATGATAATCACATACACTAATCATATTTTTTTTTTGGAGATAGTCAACTAAGAAAAAGAGTGTTTTGTTTGACATTATAATTGAGGTCTTTAATACACCATTAAATTGCATGGTAAGCTGTCTAATCATCTTTTAGAACAAATAAAATTAAAATTTGTGTGGTTTAAAATGCATAGTTAATTAAACCAATAATATTGGAACAACAAAATATGTTATTTTATTACTTTTTAAAGTTTATTTTGGCAATAAATTAGCTTTCGAACTTGTTTTGATGGACTTACTTATCATGATATTTACAATGTTTTTTTTGCTATATGTATACTTATTTTTAAATTTTTGTGTTATTTCATGTAATTATAAATTTTGTAGTGTAGTGTTTCCTTTTTTATACGTAGTCCTTTTCTATCTAATATTGACAACTATTTTTTCATATGAATTCGCCAAGCCATTGGCCAAACAATAAAGAGAATTCGACATGTAGAGATATAATATAATACTTTGTCGTATTTGTGTTATATGTTTAATTATTTTCAAATTTTGTGTTGTTTCATGCAATTATAGCGATCTTGAATTTTCGTAAATTATTTAAGTTAGAATTTTTATTAATTTTGTTGATATGACATTCATAATTTAGTTTTTGAGGTCACTGAAATTTTTAAATAATGTACAACACGTTAGTAAAATTATTAGAATTTTTAATTTGAATTTATTTTATAGACTCAAAAACTGGTATAATTACATGAAAAAATATAAAGACAAAAAACAATTATATATATACTACAGAGGCAAAGGAATATTATATCTTATAAATATAGATTAATTGTTTCTCGAGCAAGTTACAGTTCGCGTTAAAAACTTACAATTCACCACCGTAAAAAAACCAGTAATGTTTCAAACTAATTAAGTTACGATTGGACATTCAGCCTGTTCGGTTTGTCCATCAATAAATTGAACAAACCGAAATGTTTGTGTAAACCAAACAAATTGAACTGAAATTTGGTTGGCTTTTAACCGAACCGAAGTGGTCGATTTGTTTTGTTCATTTGGTTTATTCGATTTAACAGATTTTTTTTGAATTTTTTTGCTTATTTTAAAGTGTTTAGTTGGCTTTTTTAATTTAATTGCAACTTACGTATTATATTTTAAGCCTAAATGTATATTGAACTAAAATTTAAATAAAAATCCTAATTAATAATTTAAATCAAATAAATTAACATATTAAATCTACACTAATATTGAGCTAAAATTTAAATGAAAATCCTTATTAATAATTCAAATCAAATAAACTAACATATTAAAAATGTATATTTCTAATTTTATTTTAGTTTTTTTCGGTTTTTTTATTTGGTTTTCAAAAATCAAAACTAAAACTGAACTGAATAAACCAAAAAAAACCGACTAATAAAATCAAATGAACAAAACAAACCAAACTTAAAAAACTAAATTTAATTATATTCTGCTCGATTATGTCCACCCCTAAATTAGGCCATTCTTAAATTTCTTTATCACTAAAAGATATTAAAATTAAAAAGATGTCAAAATGCTAGTACTAAATGTTTGACAACATACGACCCCGTAACTACAAGGACATCATGTTTTTTAAAAGAAAATAAACTAAACATATTTAACTCGTTTTAAACAATTGTGAACATATTGTACACCTTTATACTACATTGTACACATTTGTATGTATAATATAAAGCTTGGTAAATTTGGAATCTTCAGTTGGTGTGGAAATTTTTCATGTTGTGATCACAAGTTGGTGTCTTTATGATTTTAAAACTTTTTTTGACAATTTTTTATAATTATGTGCTTGAATAAATTTTACTAAATTTTATAAATTACGTAAAATTAAAACTGTTTTTTATAAAAAGAAATTAAAAACTCAGATTTGTTATTCACTATATGACAATTTGTGGAGTTTCTCAATGATTGATGTTTGTTGATTTTCCTAATTGTGATGACCTAATAATAAAACATGTTTGGTTAACAAAGAAGAATGCAACCAAGGTGAAACATTAGGAGCACATTAGATGTATTGTTAAGAGTTGGTCAAATGGTCTATCAAACACTTTCACTAGGAGCAAATTAGATGTATTGCTAAGAGTTTGTATTATATAATTGTAATTTTGGTATATTAGAGAATAGAAATAATATAAGTGAAAAATATTATTATTAAAATAAAAAAAAGGCATTTTTGGCATATTGACAGGTTGAATGAAAATTTTTTTTCAACACGTCAACACACCAAGAAATGATTTGTTTGATTTAATCTATAAAAAATAATTGATTTGATTCAATTTATTATTTTTTAACCTGTCATGATCAATTTAGTATAAAAATCAACTTTAACCCGATTAAACAGACCATGTCCACCCATAAAGCTAATAACAATTTTGTGAAATAATCAAACTTATTTATTGATCGAGTATAAAATTCAAAATTTATAAAAAAAAAATTACTTTCAACCGATGTTATAAAAATTGGATCAAACCAGTTAGTCTGACCGGTGAACCGTTGAACCGATCACTGGTCTGGTCTCGGTTCACTATTCAACCGGTCTGCAGGTGAACTGGTGTTAAACCTGTGAAAACCGACGAACCGGTCAGTTCAGCCGATAAACTGGATTGGTATAAAATATTAAAAAAATTAAATATACCTATTTATTTATTTATATTATTTTTAAATTATTATTTTAACCAGTAAACTACCGATTCGACCAGTGAACTAACCACTCAGTCTCTTTTCTGATTCGATCACCAATCCAGTTCTGATAACACTATTTTCAACTCAATGGAGTTGAAAATCATGAAATAATAAAACTTCTTATGAAGAAAAAAAGAAAGAAAGATACGTATGATCAGAAATTTGACATGGAAACACGGTGGCCTCACACTTGGAAAATGGCATTGCCATAGCCCCGAAGAAAAAGATCCCACACACCCACTTGGCATCAAAACATGTTCATATTTTACAATTTGACAACATAAAATCCGTTAAGTGTTAGTTAAGTTAACAACTCAATTTCTTATGAGATTCAGTTCGATGTACTTCCAAAACCGAATCTTATTAGCCCTCGCAAAACGGAAGTTATACCTCGCACTCTGATTCCGCATTAATCTTTACCGAAGATGAAAGATACCGAGTGATTAAGACAAAAAATAAACTTACAAAATGAAAGCTAATAATCTTTTTCTACACCTATAAAAGCTAAAATCCTATCATAATCAAACTCAAAGCTTTCACGGGTCGTCTCGTGACTATTTGGAAAGCTATTACACATCACCTGCTCTGATGTGTATTCCCATCTAAAAAGTTTCATCACCTCATAATTAATGTTACGTATATATATATATATTTTTATATGTTTAATTTTATAATAAATTATATATATATATATGCTTAATTATTCAAATAGATTTATGTATAAAAATGAAGGAAGAAAGTGATCTGTTGAACAAATTTTTTGATAAATTTAAATAGTTTTATTTTCATAATTTAAATTTATTCCCACAATATTTTAAT
>CANYCX012147910.1:0-18255 GCA_948193385.1 Breynia disticha f. nivosa | reverse complement strand
TAAAAACAAAAAAAATAATATTCAAATAAATTCAAATGAATAAATAACAATTTTGACACTAATCCCCGGCAATGGCGCCAAAATTTGGTGGCTGTCGAAACCAACAAATATAATTTACCCTCTCTAATTTTCTTACTGTAGTGTAGCGAGTAGGGGTCGAATCCACAGAGATTAGTAAAATTGCTATTTGAACACAACAAAATAAAATTCGTTAACGATTCAATTTAAGAATAATTTAATTAAAACAAGTAGGAAATGCAATAATAAAATTTCAGTAAAAAGATATCTAGTTGAGATAGTCCGCATAATCCAATGTTGATCCTCGACACGACAAATACGCTTTATTAATTCAAACAAGATTAGTTATAAGTATTGGCAAACGCTCGTATGCTCAGTCTCTACTCAATTTATCGGTGAACTCGAGACAACTCGATAGCACACTTCCCTAGTTAACAAATCAACTCCAAGACACCTTGATAAATTGTATTTGCAACTGCATGAATAATTATAGAGACCCAATCTCTTATTAACCAATTTAGAAACCTAAACAGAATTAAAATGGACCACTCAATTTCTCCTACAAGCAACTAATCTTGTAATAAGTCCTTGTAAGAACGCTACCAAACGCAAAGATTAACGAGAACTCCCAATCTTAACTAGCAAAACATAGCCTTTAACTTTGCAATCTCGATCGAGATTGTGGGGAATCTCGATCGAGATTGGCCTTCTGCTCAAACCAAACACTGAGTCTCGATCGAGATGTGGCAAGTCTCGATCGAGACATGCCTTTTGTATCTGCTTATTTCTTCATCCGGATCTAGACAGAATGATTTTGTCCAACTAAATTTCTTCCAATCTCGATCGAGATTGGCCTTCTGCTCAAACCAAACATTGGTCTTCTGTTATGCATTTTCTTCGATTCTCAATCAAGACAGAATGAGTCTCAATCAAGACTCATGTTCTGTCCAACTTAATTTCTTCCAATCTGGCCGAGTCTCAATCGACATTTGGTGAGTCTCGATCAAGACAAAATGAGTCTCGACCGAGACAAATCCAATCTCGATAGAGATTGGTCTTCTGCTTGAGCTGAACTTTCAATTTGGCCGAGTCTTGATCAAGATTTGGTGAGTCTCGATCAAGACAAAATGAGTCTCGATGGAGACAAATCCAATCTTGATTGAGATTGGTCTTCTGCTTGAGCTGAACTTTCAATTTGGCCGAGTCTCGATCAAGACTGAACAAGTCTCGATCAAGACTGGGCTTCTATCCGCTTTGAGTTCAACTTTGCATCTCCAAATGAATTTTCTTAATGCACAACTTCGTTCTCATTTACGTTCCGCTTGTTGTGCCATCTTTTCTACAAAAAACTTAGCGAAATATTCACGTTCCTTTATCGCACCTGAGATAAACCGAAACAAGCATTATCTTATAATATCACATGATTTATCTCATAAAAATAACATGAAATTGATTAGAAATAACATGGAATATATGTGTATTATTGGCCTTATCAGAGTGTGAAATGCTTAATGTGGGTATTGTGTTTAGAGTTGAATATGGTTTACGCTTTATGTAAGTGGAATTAAAAGAATGTAAATAAGAGAATGGCTGATTAATAAGCTATTCAAATGAATTATAATGGGATGATAATTGATGCTGAGTGTTTAATTGAAACGTGATTGTGTGATGATTGAAATTCATTTGGCTACTATGAATTTTAATGGATTATGCATATTTTATTAAATGAATAAGGAAAGTTGTCCATGTCGGTAGTGTTAGTTATTGAGTTTTCACAAACCCACATGCGTTTTATGTCTGCCATATTCGACATTGGCAGGGATTGCAGGGAATAATTATGCTTTTGCCAACTGATGCCAAGGAACCGACGAACCAAGGTGACCGTTCACTGAAGTTGTTTGTAAATAAATTCCATACAAAACACATGAAATATTTTATGCAAATAGGTGTTTGAGTAAATTGTATTTAATAGGTCAAATGAATTTCTTTATATTGTATAAGTTAATTGGCTGAAATTTTTGTTCTTTTAAAGGTATTTTAAATTTACTTTTTCTAATTTTATATAAATATATAGATTTGTTCCATTTGAACAATGGAAATGATATGAGTTAAAATTATATTGGTAGAAAAGGATTTCCTTTAAATAAAAACTTATAATTTCTAAAAATCAAAATGATGTCCAAGTTGATTGCCATTTCTTGAAGGGAAATAATTAATTAAATATAGCAATGGTGGTCAAATTTGGGTGTCACATATTTAATAAATAATCTTTGTCTTAAAATCATGTAAGAAACATTATTTCTCATCCGTATTGGGACCAATTATAAAAATTGGCCTAAGTGCCCAATTTGGCCCAACAGCCAGATTTTGATCTAAGGTGAAATACCAAAATTACCCTTTTAGGTTTCTGCCATCCATGTGTGATCTATAGGACTATTTAATAAAGGCAATGAGTTTAATAACTCATAAATCATAGCCGGTCTCTAGTAAGACACTATGATCACCGTAAATTAAATAGTGAACGAGCGGTGTCAACAGCCCTACCACAATTCAAATAAATCCCTTGACCTTCGATATCTTGATTTAGCATAAGACATGCCGCTAACATCCTTGTTTAAATTTAAATAACTTTTGTTTATCTCTATTACAAAATTGTTAAGTTCAAATAAATGACTTAATCATTTCATTCGCGTGCGGCCACACTCTTCCCAATCTTGTCTATCAATCGACCAGTGATATCATCTCTTAGAGAGAGAGGGTCAATCCTATCACTTCACTCCTGCTCTCAATTATGGTTCGTAGCATACCCAATCATACCCATACTTACCAACCTTTTATAGCCACGTTAGGCGTATGTCAAAGTACACTAAAAGTCACAACAAGAGACATAATGATTTTTAGTCTAAGGATAATATTTGACATTCCAAAGAGTGATCGCTCTCCAAGTAGAATGCTCTACATTATACCTATGCACTTTGCTAGATATCCTAAATATATATGACTCGTAGAACATGATAATCTAAAAATTACATACTAGTCTTAATTCATTTCTATTCCCATAAAAACAAGTGATTAGGGACATTTAGAATGTTAATCTCAAAACTTCCAAGTTTTATTATCAATGTCATCAACCTTGATACCTCAAGCGCTTAATTAAGATTCTTGGATATTTTACCAAACATATACCACATGTCAATACATGATATGATAAAATAATGCCTCATAATTTTATTAATCAAATAATAAAAGTTACAAACAATGGATTGGGCTATGCCTTACTCTAACACCATGTTCATGTTTGTTTAATGTTACAAAATTTTGAATATGATTTTAGCTTATTGTTGGTTGTGAATTGGTTGATGATTGTTAGATGGTTAAAACTACAATGTGTTGTGGGTTAAGTTTAATGCATGTGTTTTACTGAAACATGATGACTTGGTATTGGATCGGTGTGCATGAATGCAAAATGTATAGGCTGCCAAAACTAAATCACGATTGAATTCGTTCGTGGTGCTTAGAATCACGAATGTGGTGCCAATTCTTGACCAATTTTTGGCTGCCAACAATGAGTCACTTTTGAGTTCCATTTGTGGTGGAGTGAGTCACGAATGTGGTGTGCATTTTGCCCAAAAATTCCTGTCATTGCTGGTGTCACGTTTGGCTGAATTATACATCACATTCGTGGTCAGTCCACGCATGTTCGTGACTATTCATCTGACCATGTTTTTCTTGAAAAATGATAAGTCACGTTCGTGTTCATTCTTAGTCACGTTTGTGGCTAACAAACTGATCATCTTTAACTGCCAATAAAGGTGACATTCGTGACTACTTTAGTCACGTTCGTGACAATTAAACTGACCATATTTTTGCTGAACTTATGAGTCACATTCATGACTATTTTGATTCACGTTCGTGATTCCATTGGCTGCCCAATTTCAGCTGAAATCAAGTCACATTCTTGGTTGCCTTCAATCACGATCGTGACTATCAATCTGTCCAAATGTTGGTTGAATTGCTTTATAAATCAAGTCCCATTGGCCCAGTTGTAGCTTTCTTCGTGATTCATGTCAGTCACTAAGGTGAATTTAAATTTTCTATTTAAGAATTAAAAGGTGGATGAGTGCAATTGTGTGAATGCTTGTGTAGTAACTTGATTGAATAATATCGTAACATAAAATTTATCAAAATGGTATGGATTATATGAATATATATGAATGTACAATTGTTATAGGAAGATGTCCATGTTGGCAGTGTTGCTTATTGAGTTTCATGAATCACACGTTTTATGCTTGCCATATTGGCAGGGACTTAAAGGGATACGGTGGAGGTCTGGTAGTTGTTTTGCTCTTTTCGACTAATATAGGAAGAATCGTAGAATCAAGGTAGGCCATGCACTGAAGTTTAATTGTAAAAATATGTCATACATTGTATTGAACATATATAGTGTATGGGTTATATTTGCAATAGGGTCGAATGTAGTTCTCTTCTTATATAACCCTACTGATTTTGTAAACATTACATTTTTGGAAATATCCACACATGCTAAACTCTTATATGTAGTTTATTTGATCAAAGAAAGGTGCATATTTTAAAATTGTATGTGTATAATTTGGATTTATTTAAACTCTCTTATCTTCAACTTTTATTTCGCAAACTTTTGGTTTCCAAGTTTGGGTACTACTTGAGACAAATGAATATATATAAAAATAAGTGGTAGTCAGATTTGAGGGTCGCCTTTGGTTCTATCAGAGCATAGGTTTGTGAAAAACCTTGGTTCTTTAGGGATAACCAGAGGAGCACTAGTGGGAGCAAAGGTTGTGGTGCATGTTCTGAGAAGGCTGGATCATATTCAAGAGGTCCTCAGGCTACCCAGACACAACACCAGTAGCATACCCTAACAATATTACCCACAGGTACCCATTACACGTTTAAATATATGTTTGACATATTAACACTATGAACTTTCAATGATTCTGCCATTAACTCTCAAATCCTTTTACTAAAATAAACCAAATCTTAATTCTATCTTTCTAGGGCAATAAAACCCCAAAATTATTTCTTATGACAAGCTTGGTCATACAAAATCCATATGAACTTGATTGGTCTTTGTGAAAGAAGACGATATGATTCCAAATAATCTTATACTACTTTAAGTAAGAGTTTCCTTCTTCATTTAATTCATCAAATCCCTTTACAGTTTGTAAGTACTAATTTTAATGAATATATGACACTATAAAAGAAACCAAGCACAAAAACAAGAAACGATTTTGTGCAGCCAATCGATTTACAAAAGAAAAATTATAAAAACATACTTTATTGGTGTTGAAACCTTCAATTGTTGAATGTTTGTCACAACTCATAACCTTTATTTATTAGTGAGTCGTAGATGATGACAGTAACATGAGAGTGCACGAGTGGTGATGCCGCCTTGAAAGAGTTCTTTGTGAGAAGTGAACTCAAACTAACATTGAGTGGTTTTACTTTCAAAATTATGGTTAATTGCTATTTATTGATTCTATATAATATAATGAGTAATATTCATAAGAATTATGTGCGGATGAGTGGTCTATGTGCAATATATGAATTTGGATGAACATGGGTTCAACTCACAAATAATGCCTTTTATATTTTAAATACAAAGAATGTACATAAGTGGGAACAGGTTTCCGGTACCCAGAGGTTGAACCCGTACCCGACCCAAATCTGTCGTGGGTAGTATTTTAAATACCATACCCTTCCTAAACCCATTTATATCGAGTTTAGGTTGGGCTTAACAGGGTGGGTACCCACGGGTAGTTATTTTTCGCTGCCCACTTCCATCCATAGCTGTGGAAGACCCGAACGTCATTTCTGGTACTATTTACATTTCAGGTTTACCTACTTACATACTTATAGACTCTAGTGAATTATGCTCATTTATTGTTTATGATCAAACATTAAAACTACATGTGAGGGTAGACACTCTAGATTATGTTATAGTAGTGACAATGTCATCTAGGGAAGTGGTGAGGGTGAATACCACAGTGAGATCTTGTCATATTGTTATAGGAAATCTCGAATTTTGAGTGGATTTAGTGGTAATCCATTTGAAGAATTTCGAGTTAATTCTAGGCATGGATTGGCTTTCTAAAGATTGAGCAGTATTGGATTGCTTCTTAAAGGAATACTATATTAAGGTCAATGGGAAACGGAGATTCTTTTCTTGGGTGATCAAAGAGTGGTACCTTCTTGCTTGACATCAGCATTGTAAGCAATAATTTAATGGAAGAAGGTTGTAAGGCATATCTTGCTAGTGTAGTGGTCACTACGAAGCCCAGTGTGGGAGTTTCTGAAGTCTCAGTGGTATGTGAGTACCAGATGTCTCTTTAGAGGATCTTCCCAAACTAACTCCTAGTAGACAGGTAGACTTCATAACTGAAATCATACCAGGAATTGCTCTTATATCGATAGTACCATATCAAATGGCCTGAGCTGAGTTGAACGAATTGAAGAAGCAACTTGAATAACTACTCGATAAAGGTTTGATGAGACCTAGTATTTCCCCTTAGAAAGCACCCGTCTTGTTTGTTAAGAAGAAGGACAAGCATAATATTGTCCCGAATCAGTGATGTTTTAGATCAATTGAAAGGAGTAGTAGTCTTCTCAAAAATTGATTTAAGGCCAGGGTACTGGCAGTTGAGAGTATATGAGAACTCAGTGCACAAGACAGCCTTTAGAACCTGATATGGCTACTTTGATTTTATGGTGATGCCATTTGGTTTGACAAATGCTCCAGCAGCTTTTATGTCTTTGATGAATAAAGTCTTTCAACCCTATCTAGACACATTTGTGGTGGTTTTCATCAATGATATTCTCATTTATTCGAAGAGTATAAGTGAGCATGAGGAGCATTTGAGAGTAGCTCTACAACTTTTGAGAGACAAACATATGTATGTTAAGTTTTTTAAGTGTGATTTTTGGCTTGATAAGGTTGCATTTTTGGGCCATGTGATCTTTAGACAGGGTGAGCAATCAGATCCCTCAAAGATTAAGGCAATGAAGGACTGGAAAGCTCTAAAGAATATAGCTGAGATTCGAAGTGTTCTAGGCTTGGTGGGCTATTACCAAAGGTTTATTCAAGATTTTTCAATAGTTGCAAGACCTATAAGTAGCTTGTTGAGGAAGAATGCCAAGTTTGATTGGAGTGAGAAATGTCAAGGGAGTTTTGATCAAATTAAAAAGAGGCAAACGGAGGCACCAATGTTGACTCTACCACAGAGCGAGATGAATATGATGTATATACTGATGCTTCTGGAAAGGGTCTAAGCAGTGTTCTGATGGAAAGTGGAAAGGTCATAGCTTATACTTCAAGGCAATTAAGTCCACATGAGTTCAATTACACAACACATGACTTAGAGCTTACGACTATAATTAATGCTTTAAAGATTTGGAGACACTACCTTTATAGAAAAACCTTCAAGATTTTCACTGACCATAATAGCTTGAAGTATATCACTACCTAAAAAGAATTAAACCTTAGGCATAGGCAGTTGATTAAGCTACTAAAGGACTACGATAGTTCGATTGAATCTTACCTGGGAAAGGCTAATGTTGTAGCCAATGCCTTGAGTAAGAAGTTACAAATGAAGAACGATGTCATTTCTTACAATGTTGAGTCATTCTTTGCAATGAGGGAGTTGCGGCTAAAACTTCAAGTGATCGAAGAGGGGTTGTTAGCTAACATTTTCGTGAGACCTTTAATTCAAGAAAGGATAAAAGAGAGACAAATGGAGGATGAAAAGCTAATGGTCGCTAAGAAGAAGGTAGAATGAGGAAGAGAAACCCCATATGTGCTTGATGAGCAAAGAGTTTTATACTATAGTAAGAGGCTATGTGTGCCTAATCTTTCAAAGCATAAGGAAGAAATTATGAAAGAAGCTCATTTCTTTAGATATTCTGTGCATCCAAATAGCACAAAGATGTAGAAAGACCGGAAAACATTGTATTGGTGGCGGGGTTAGGAGAAAGAAATTGCAGATTTTGTAGCTAAGTGTTTGTGTTGTCGGCAAATCAAAGTTGAGCACCAAGCTCCAGCTGGAAAGCTTCGCTCTTTAGCTATTCCAAAATGAAAATGGGAGGAAATAAGCATGAATTTTGTGGTTGGTTCACCTAGAACCTTTAAGAATCACGATGCAGTATGGGTTATTGTTGATAGATTGATAAAGTCCACACACTTCATAGCTATCAAACAGCAGAACTCTATAGACAAACTGGTTAAGAAATATATAGCTGAAGTGGTTAGGCTTCATGGAGTGCCAATTTCCATTGTTTCTGACCGAGATTGTAACGCCCCAAAATTTTCGATGTAATCAAATAATTAAATAAAAATAACAAGAAAATGGAGGGTAAATTTTTTGCCAATTATTTTACTGACTAAATTCGGTGAGAATGTTAAGTGTGAATATATTACTAAATTCTATACACTGAAAGATTGAACGGGCTGGAGAACGGCATGGGCATGTCATTCCGTAAAACGTTCTGTCCAGAAAGATAAAACGGGCTAGAGAACGGCATGGCCATGTCGTTCCACAAACCATTTGGACCAAGCGGGAGGTTAAAAAGGGACTGTAAGCCCAAATCACTGAACCTAAAATAACTCTTTTCCTCTTCCTTCCCCAACCACATTCACGACATTCTCTCTCTACCTTTATCCTCCATTGCAAAACCTCTCTTCCACCATTACTCTCCATAAAAATCAGAAGCTAGGGACATTCTAGGAATCCTTTCTTGAGTTGAATCGAGCTCAGTTCCTTTCCTTTTCTTTGAATCCCGTATGCCACCACAACCCTAACTTCAAACCCTTATAACTCTCTTATTTTAGCTCCAAATCGAGCAAATGATGACTCATTGGAAAGGGGCTACCTGCACAATGATGGATTTGAACAAGTTCCTTCTTAGGTTTTGTCACTTGGGTAAGTTTATTTGATGTATATTAAGAATGTTTAAAGTGTTGAATTGATTAGGTAGTTCGATATGGGAGAGATTGAAGTGGTTAGGTTTGAAGGAGGGTAAGGTGAACTAAGATGGTTGAGGTGTTTTGGTGGATAGTTGTGTAATTGGCTTGGAGAATGATTAGTATGCTTGTGCTATTGGCTATTCCTATTGCATTGATGATTATGGTTGGAGTGGTTCATAGTTGAACTCAACATTATTTGTAAGCATGGTCGGATTGTGTAATGAATGCATGTGTTGGGTTGCATGGACTATGCATATATTACACATGCATTGGGAGGGCTCATGGGGAGTAGAGATTAAATGAAATAAAAGGTCTCTTTGTGAGCATAATGAGGGAGTGGTTATAGTTTAAAAGGGTATATCACACGTCGAACCACGACCTCTAAGGATATATCAACAACCTACCTAGGGGGAAATGGGGAATCCCAAGCCCACAAGAGATGGGTTGGGGGTCATACAAACCTCTACATAAATATTACATGTAGTAGATGACAAAATGCTACACTAGGCACAGTGGAAAGGGGCTTTTTATAGAGACATGTGTATGAGTGTGCCAGGCCAAGTAAGGGCAAAATTAAGGCCAAGTACGAGTGTAATTATGGATCCAATTGTATAACCACATACTCCCGATCGAAAGGCCCGTTTGCAAATGTCAAAAGTAAGGCCAAGTAAGTGCATAAAGGTAAATGTAATTGGGATCCTGGTTAATCATACGTAGAGATGCATTCGCGGTTCTCATTTATCATATCGCGTATGATGTGCCTTTATGAACTTGAGATATGAATATGCTTATATGATCGTAAAATGATTGTGGTTAGGGTGGTTCATTTGAGTTTATTTACGGTAAGTTATGGTATAGATTATGAATTTTGGTGTATGATTGAACTGAATTAATCGCTATGATCATATGTGCAAAGTGTTAATTACATTCTTGATGTTGTGAGAGTTTCACGTATAAATGTGATTCATTGGTGTGAAGTGTGTTGTAAATATGTATATGTACATATGTGAAATCAGTTGTGTATATGATAACGAACAGTAGAAAGAGGTAATGAGATAATAAAGTGATTAAGGTTATTAAATGCAATTGTGCTAATACCAATGTTAGTTGTAAAATGGCTAATGATTGTTAATTGGTTATGTGTGGCTTGTGTCAGAATTTGAAATTTGGAGTTGCACTTGCATGCCATTAGTGTATGATAATGAATTAAGTTGATTGAGACCATGTTTGTTGTGTGTTGAAGATGTTTGTGGAAGGATGAATGTGTGTGGAATATTTTGAGTTTAACTTATGGGGTGTCATGATTTAATGTAAATGGTGAGGATTATGACTATTGATAGATGATTGAATGTGGAATGTGATATGTATTGAAAAGATTGATGCATGTGTGTGATGAGAAATGTTGCTGGTGAGTTGAGCTTTTGTTTGCTATAGTAGATTAACTATGTTGGTTATAGAGTTTTGATTCCAGAATGTCAAAACGGGCTGAGGAATGGGTTTGGAAAACTGCTTCCAAAGCCATTATGACTTCATACTCAATCCAGAAGCATAAAACGGGCGAGGGAACAATTTTCTCAGCCAGTTCCCCAAACCGTTTTGAATTTTGTACAAGACAGAAAGACCAAACTGTCTGGAGAACGACTTAGACAGGCCATTCCCCAGACCACTCCCATGTTACTGGTGGCCAGAAAGTTTGCTTGTTTAAGGGACCAATTGAATAATCGTTTGACTATTTTCATAGCAACTTGAATTGTGGCCATATCGTATACATTATGTGTTTTTATTGTGAATGTATAAATGCCATGGGAACCTGTCCATTTCGGTAGTTTTGATTATTGAGTGTCAAAACTCATTTGCGTTTTATACCCGCCATATTCAATATTGGCAGGGATTGAAGAGGACACTTATGCTCTTGCCGACTGATGCCCAAAGAACCGGTGAACCAAGGTGGTCGTGCACTGAAGTTGATTTGCGAATAGATGCCAAACATGGCACATGAAACATTTTATGTATATAGGTGTTTTGATCGAGTTGTATTTTGAAATAAGATCAAATGAATTTCTTTTTTTTGTATAACTTATTTAGTTGAAAAACATATTTCTTTAAAGGTATTTTATATTTTAAATCCCTATATAAAGTTTCCATTTGAATAAGGAAAATGGCATAACTTAAAATCGTATATGTGTAAAAGATTTTCCATAAAAGAGTTAATTTTAAATTGTATTCTAAAAAAAATCATAATCTTCAAATCTGGGTATCACTTGGGAAAAATAATATTGAATATACGGCAATAAGTGATAATCGAATTTGGGGGTTACATTTAGTGGTATCAGAGCTTAGGTTGTAAAACCTCGGCTCCTTAGGTTATGGGTCTTGGATCCTACATTGTGTACTAAATGAAAGAACATGTTTTCATCGATTGTGCATGCATGCCCAGTTTGGAAAACATATGCATTGATTGTTCATAAGTCCATTCATAAAGAAGGACATGGTGATAGTGCACATAAGGCCGTCGGTTCTTGAGAATCGGTGCAAGGGAATCCACCTCCGTGGCTAATAAATAGCAGTGAACTCAATAAAACCTTAGGTGTTGTTTATGATTTGTATTTACTTGGTTATGATTGTGGATGTGAACTTAGCATGTGGAACTGTTTATGCATATGTGTAGATTGACATGGATACATGTTTCTGTTTTTCCCGTGCTGAATGATTGATATGGCTATAAGGACCCAGTTGGGCGTTTTGATGAAAAATGATGTTTATGCCATGAGTATGTTATGGTTGCCCAACATTACATATGAAGTGGTCATATGATTAGTTAATGCCTGAGTGCCTACTTGAATTGAACGGATGATGCGAATCTTGATTTCCTATAATGTAATGAAGAATGCATATGTATGGTGATTTAGCATTCATGCTGAATAACGTGTCAGGAGGCACGCGCATTGGCATTACGCATGAAATGAAACATGAAATAAAATAACATAACATAAATGCTAAATTGGGGGAGTGAGACTTTGAATGAGTGTCCCAATGTACGTTTGGTACTTCTAATGGGCATCCATAATGAAGAAGGGTAAGGATTCCAGTGGGCCCCTAATTGATAATGAGAAAAATATTACCCTTAAGGGCAAAAAGAGGGAACAATGTGCATTTCCATTGAGCATAATATGCATATGATAAAAATGATGAAAATGAAATGCGAGGAGTTATGATCCTTGCATGAATGATGACGTGACCTATGTTGAGCTATGAAAGGCATATAAAACATTGCATGAAAAGAATGTGTTAAGTACACATTGGTATGAATGTACAAATGACATAAACCATGAATGTAGAAACGTTGGGTAAGTGTTCTTTAATGACTGTTCATTTCTTACATTTCCTAGTGTTGAGTGGCGATAAAAGACCTCTGTGTTCTTAAGAACCTTGAAGAACTCTTTATAAACAAAGGAAAATTTTCTAATACGAATGCTCATATATGTATATATCTACAAAATGTTTACTTGATTATCAGTATGATGTGTGGCATATGCCTGGATGAATTATGAATATGTGTGAATTGACGTTGGTCTGATCGTGTGAGCCTGGTGCAATTTGTTAGTGATATTGCAGTATTTGTGTGAGTGTGAATGTTTTCCCTTGTAACCATATTCATTTTATTCATTTCATCCTGATAAGCATGTGTTATGCGATGGTATGAATTTTTTCCTATGGTCCATTTAAGGGATTGTAAATGAAAACCTGTATATATGAATTAATAATGAGCTCAAGTTGTGTGAGATATGCAAGAAAAAGTTGTAAACCATAAAGAACATCTATTCGTATATGTATATATTATGTGACAATATATATATGTACCAAGCGAAAGCTCGATGAGCTGCAAGGGCGAAAGCTCTGAAGGGACAGTTATATGGATGTGTTTGTTGAGGAAATTTGATTGTGCAAAAAAAAGTTGTGCTAGAAAAGTAAATTTGTCATTTGCAAATTTGTGTGATAAGATGAATGGAAAGCAAAACATGTTGATAGTTGCCTAAATACTTGATAGGTTTTATGGCATGAGAATATCAAGAGTTGTGCAACTGAAAGTGATAGTGGTAGCACAAGTTACGAGGAAAACTTGTGTGTACAGTGAATTTGACGAGTTTTGTGTTGAGAAATGTAACGGAAAGAGATTAGAGGTGTTACTTGTTGATGAAATTGGAAAACAATGTTACGATATAGAGATATTACTAATGACTCAATTGGTGACTGTGATTACTGAGGTTGCTATCGCTTGTCCTCGCTCTAAAAGGTAGTGTCAATGTTGTAAATTGCATGAGGAAGGGATTCTTTGATTTCCTACAAATTTTTCTTGACCCAACGGTGGGGCATTATTGGCATTTCTCGTAAAAAATTATGCATTTCTTGCATTTCTTCTTCATGTGCACATAAATCCTTGTTTTGTTTACCTACCTTGGGCTGGCACTACCCGACAGATGAGGGATCACGAGCATAGATATAATTGGGAAGGTTAAGGGAGAATGAACCAGAAGGAAAGATAAGCTAGTTAGAGTGCTGGTATATGAATATCAGTATGAATGTTCTGAGGATGTCGTGATTGAATGATGGATTGAGAGAGATAGAGTCTTACAGGTATACATTGGTGCTAGAATTGCGATCAGAGAGGCAGAATGTTAAGCACATAGTATGAAGATATGGGCAACCAGAAATGATGCACCATGTGAGTATAAGGAAATATCCTAGAGTGGGAACCTTTCCCGCATAGTTTCAGATGCTAAAGCAGATATTGGATCGTATAGGTGCTTGAATGCACATGTGACTGTCAAGGAATTGAGACAACCTTATGGTTGTTAAGTAAATTTAAATTTATTTGTCCAAGGAAAGCAATTTAGGAAGTTAAAGAGGAAAAGCGTAAGCGTTATTCTCATTGGTGTTCGACTTCAATTTCAATTAAATTTCGAGGACGAAATTTTCTTAAAGGGGTAGAGCTGTAATGCCCCAAAATTTTCAATGTAATTAAATAATTAAAGAAAAATACGTAGAAAATGGAGGCTAATTTTTTTGCCAATTATTTTAGTTACTGAATTTCGTGAGAATGTTAAGTGTCAATACATTACTAAATTCTGGACACTGAAAGATAGAACGGACTGGAGAACGGCATGGTCATGTCGTTCCCTAAAATGTTCTATTTTGGAAGTTGTCTATAAAGACAGAATGGGCTGGAGAACGGCAGGGGCATGTCGTTCCCCAAACTGTTCGTACCAAGCGGGAGGTTAGAAAGGGACCGTAAGCCCGAACCACTTAACCTAATATAACTCTTTATCTCTTCCTTCCCCCATGGCATTCACGTCATTCTCTCTCTCCCTTTCTCCTCCATAGAAAAACCTCTCTTCCACCATTACTCTCCATAAAAATTAGAAGCTAGGGACATTATGGGAATCCATTCTTTAGTTGAATCGAGGTCAGTTCCTTTCCTTTTCTTTGAATCTCGTATGCCACCACAACCCTAACTTCAAACCCTTATAACTCTCTTATTTTATCTCCAAATCGAGCAAATGATGACTCTTTAGAAAGATTGAGATGTGTACTACCTAATTGTAACCAATTTTGATGTTAAATTTTTTATTAGGAACTCAAAATCATTTGGGGAAAGGGGCTGCCTGCACAATGACAGATTTGAACGAATTCCTTCTTGTGTTTCGTCACTTGGGTACATTTATTTGACGTATATTAAGAGTTTTCAAAGTGTTGAATTGATTGGGTAGTTCCATATGAAAGAGATTGAAGTGAATGTAACAAAAATTGGTTAGGTTTAAAGTAGGGTAAGGTGAACTAAGTTGGTTGAGGTGTTTTACTGGATAGTTGACATTAAATTTTAGCTAAACAAACATGTTAAAGGTCTTGAGGACTCTTGGTGTAAAGAAAAGTAAGAGCGGTAATGGTAGGTAGATCATTGGGAATGAATCTTATGTGATACATGCACATTATAGTCTGTGCATTTATTCTATGTAATTGTATGAACATAAAGTTGATATGAAATTTATAATGTTAATAATAGGGAATTCAAGTGGCGATGGGAACGGTTCACAATTGAGCCACTAAGTGTTTGTCCTCGAGGTAAGTAACATGAGCACATTTTCCCTATGTATGTCTGTTTCTTTAGTGTGTTGGATAATGAAATGCATTGTATGAATGGTATCATGCAATGGTGCTGCGTATGTAGCTATATATTTATGATTTATATGGTCAACTGAACTATGAATACTTGATATGTTGATGTGATAAGGTAGAATATAAAGGATGCATGCAGATGATATACTTGTGCAACTAGTGTGGTTATGTTTAAGCATGTAAATTTTAGAGGTTTTGTGAATAAGTTTGGGATGGTTGAACTGCATGTGATGTTCAAACGTGTAATCATGCTTGTTTTTTATTATGATTGGTTGCCTGTATGAAATTATGATTTTTGAACATGCCATGTTTGGTGGTGAATTCTTATGAGTTATATGATGGAATGAATTCTGTATGCCTAATTGGATGTGGTTGTGTTATGGTTGATTGATGAATTGGGATGGGATCCAGAATTGCTATGTTATTGTATGAGTTGGTTGTTACTAAATGTGTTGATTGTGAATGGTGCATGTTTGATGGTCCCATGGATGATTGTTTATAACCTTGAAGTGTAATTGATCATGTTTGATACGATATGAAAGTTTGATGATATTGTGATTATTGAGAGTGATTGGATTGGATAATGGTCAGTATTCTTGTGTTATTGGCTATGCCTATTGGATTGATGATTGTATTGAGACTGGTTGATAGTTGAACTCAACATTATTTGTCAGCATGGCCGGATTGTATAATGAATGAATGTGTTGGGTTCCATGGACTATGCATATATTACACATGCATTGAGGGGTTCATAGGGAGCAGAGATTAAATGAAATAAAAGGGCTCTTTGTGAGCATAAAGAGGGAGTGGTTATAGTTTAAAAGGGTATATCACACGTCAAACCACGACCTTTGAGGATATATTAACAACCTACCTTGGGGGAGATGGGGAATCCCAAGCCTATAGGAGATGGGTTGGGGGTCATACAGACCTCTACATAAATATTACAGGTCGTATATGACAAAATGCTACACCGGGCACAGTGCAAAAGGGATCTTTACACAAACGTGTGTACGAGTGTGAGAGTGATTGGATTGGATAATGGTCAGTATTCTTGTGTTATTGGCTATGCCTATTGGATTGATGATTGTGTTGAGACTGGTTGATAGTTGAACTCAACATTATTTGTCAGCATGGCCAGATTGTATAATGAATGCATGTGTTGGGTTGCATGGACTATGCATATATTACGCATGCATTGGGGGGTTCATAGGGAGCATAGATTAAATGAAATTAAAGGGCTCTTTGTGAGCATAATGAGGGAGTGGTTATAGTTTAAAAGGGTATATCACACATCAAACCACGACCTTTGAGGATATATTAACAACCTACCTTGGGGGAGATGGGGAATCCCAAGCCTACAAGAGATGGGTTGGAGGTCATACAGACCTCTACATAAAAGGGATCTTTACACAAACATGTGTACGAGTGTGCCAGGCCAAGTGAGGGAAAAATTAAGGCCAAGTAAGGGCATAGTTATGGATCTAATTTTATAACCACACACTATCGACCGAAAGGCTTGTTTGCAAACATTAAAAGTAAAGCCAAGTAAGGGTGTAAAGTTAAAATATAATCGGGATCCCAGGTAATCATATGTAGAGATGCATCCGGAGTTCTCATTTATCATATCGCATATGATGTGCCTTTATGAACTTATGATATGAATATGCTTATATGATCGTAACATGATTGTGGTTACGGTGGTTCATTCTGTTGGATTAAGGGTGATCAACATAAAGTCTCGGACTTAGTTTTGATAATGGGAAACATTTTAAAATGATAAAGATTGATTTTTCATGAGAAAAGTTGGAAACAGTGAAAATTAATGTGGGTGAAAACTGAAGATAACGCACGTTATTCATAAAATGCCCAGGTGAAGAATAGCGTACGTTAAGATGAGGGTAATACACGTTAATTGGATTAACGTACGTTATTTAGGAAAATAATGCACGTTAACCTTTCAGCCAGCTTTTTGTAAAGTAAAAATTTTTAATTCAACAACGGCTATATTTGATTCCAACGGTCGTATACGCTCCTAGAGGCTATAAATAGATGGAAAACTAATAGGAATTCATTAACACAACATCAGAAACATTCCAACAGTCTTATTTTCCATGCTTCTGATATTTTACTTGATTCTTGAGTGACTTTTGTAAAGTTTTGTAGAAGCTAATTCTGAGTGTTAGTAAGTTCATTTGAACTTGTAGATCACAAAATTGTGAGTGTGTGTTGTATATATTTCGTGGAAAGATTGTTGTAAAGTGTTCTCACTTAGCTCGAAAATGAATATTAGTGAAATTGTTGAAAATCCTTAGTAGAGGTACTAAAGTAGTGGAGTAGGAAAGTTTAGTTCCGAACCACTCTAAATTGCTGTGTTATTTGTCTATTGCTTTCTTTCAAACACCTTCGTTCAATCCAAAATTCCGCACGAAAAGTCAAAAAAGAGGGAAATATGATTCAATCCCCCTTCTCATATTTTCTACAATTGGTATCAAAGCCAGGCTACTCTTGTGATAGCTTAACATCCTAAAAGGACTCGATCAACAAATGGCATTGAACATGAAGCGACAATTACGGGTACACAACTAACCACCCTCCTTTCTTTGATGGTTCTAATTATATGATTTGGAAAAAACAAATGACTATTTATATTAAGTCACAATATATTGAGATTTGGAAAGTCATAGCTATTGGTCCTAATGTTCCATGAACCAATCTTGGAGAAATTAAAAGAGAAAGTTAGTACACCGACGACGACTGGCGAGGTGAGCAATCTAACTCTAAAGCTATGCAATTATTATATTGTGCTTTGAATCCAGAATATCTCAATAGTATAGCCTCCTGTGAAAGTGCAAAAGAAATATGGAAAATGCTGGAGGTAACTCACGAAGGAACCACCCAAGTTAAGGAGACAAAGATCAACATGCTCCTACACGACTACGAGCTTTTTACCATGAAGGACGACAAAACCATTACAGTAATGTTAGATAGATTTGCTGAAATTACGAATGATTTAGCTTCTTTTGGTAAGCCTATCCAGGAAAGCGATTGAGTCAAAAAGATATTGC
>CANYCX012147789.1:0-11474 GCA_948193385.1 Breynia disticha f. nivosa | reverse complement strand
ATTCCAAACACGCATAACTCTATACCAACACTCTTCCAACTTGTTCCAAACATAATATAATACAGAACTAATATTTTTCGGGGCGTTACAATCCAACGTTGACCACACATATCGAGACTTTAATTAAGACTTTCTTAATTAAGATAAGTAATTCTCATTACTTAAATCATCTCGATCTACTAAAATTTTAACTCGGTGAATATACTAAATATTCACACGCATATAAAATTTTAATCCAACAATCAAACCTACCAAAATTCTAATTAAGATTATCATAATTAGGATAAGTAATTCTTATTACTTAAAATAAATTTGTTATTCAAAGTTTATTGGACATTATTGAATATACTACATACACTCCCATAAAATTTTAGACTAATTTTCTAATTTGACATTTAATTGATAAAAATACAAAATTTCTATCAGTAAATGTAAATAATACATTAGTTCCTTGAGATCACCTTTTAAAAAAATAAATTTTAAAATTATGTGCATATTAATAACATTTGATCTAATCAAAATTATTTTGCACCTCCAAAATTACATAAAAAATCACAATTTTAAAATTTTCATAATTTATATTATGATTTTAATTCACACTATACAATAATAATTGTTACACAAATATTATTATAAGAAAATACATACTTAAGTATTTTCGAGAAATTCAAAATCTCAAATTTGAAATACAAAGTGTGATCCATGACTATATGGAATTAAAACTATAATTTTAGAAACAAATTCTAATGATAATTTTCTTTTGATAGAAAATTATTTCGTAAAATTAGGGTAGTCGGAACAATGTGAAATTGTTGAAAATGGACAAAAAAATTAAATCATGTTGATATGTCATTTCATGATTGGTTGGTGAAATTTGGAGTAGAATCGACACTAGTGTGGTTTGTTATAACTGAGTTTGTGGTTATTTTCTCAACCACTTAAAATTTGCCATGTATTCCAAACCGCCACATTATTCACACTTGTCAAATTGTCAAATGTGAACTAACCACTCATAAACTACCTCATGCATGCATGTTACTGTGAAAGCCATAAAGAACTATCCACGTGATCTAATTGATCACTTACCCTTTTGGGGAAGTTTTACTACGAGTCTAAGGAACTCAATAAGGCAACAAACAATAACCGTTAGATTTGGTAAAAATAAATCTGAACTTTTTATTTTTTCAGTAAAAATTGTTTTAATTTTATGTAATCTGTATAGTTTCAATAAAACAAAGAAGGGGACTCAATGAGTCTCCTCCCTCAAAGTCATCGTATTAAAATTTACCCACTTTTTGACATGGTAAAAAAAAGGTCCAAGAACATGACTGCACATCTGCACGGTTATTAGGCAAAGAGCTTTCAACCGTTACACATTTAACTTTGTGCATTATGATATGCGGTTTTGTTCTCAAATGTTAAAGAAAACTTCCCAACGTGTGACATGTCTCCGTTGGTTGTTTTATTTATAAACAGGTCAAGAATTCAACACATGACGTGGCAACTTTTCATTTGATGTGCGTTTTCCTTCTCCAATCGAAACAGGCCATGCTGTCTTGTTTTCTCCAACAAGAATAATTTCGTCATGAATTACAGTTCGCAAAACAGAAATCTTAAGAAGAAAAAAAATGGCTTCAGCTGGCTCTCCCGAACTATTCAGGAAAAAAGATTGGACACCACTGCGCAATTCGACACGAGTCCAACAGTACAGTCAAAATTCCAATATTTTTTGGTACAACTCCAAAATGGTTAAATCAAAACAGTATAATTTTTACATAAAAAAGTAAACAGTAAATTTTAGAACAGTACATGTAATACTTAAGAACATAAGCACGGATTTCCAACAGAATTTCAGAATTAAGCAATTAATTCTAAAGCCTCCGCTTTGATACCAATGAAAACAATAAACAGGTAATTAATAGGCAGTAAAATAAACTTACCTCTACGGTAGTCTAGCAGCGGAAATCTCCGATTAACACCATTAGAGCCAGATCCCTCAATCATCGTTGGCGGCCTTTCCCACAGACGCATGAAATACGTCGGGCAACATCTTCCGGAGTAGTCAACGAATGTCGAGCATAGATCTTGTGTCTATAATATAATGCTAAATACATTTCGGCTCTTCCCATTCCACGACGTCATGGGCGGACCTCAATGTCTAACACAGTAAAAAAACAAATATATAAACAATATACTTTTGCAATAACATGAAAAATTGAAATAAAAATAAATCATTAAGCAAAATTCATATTTTCTAGCACCCATTTTGTAACATCCTGGAAATTATTTGAATGGAATAAATTGAATATTGATATGAAAAATGAAAGTTGATTGACAGTTGATTTATGGTTGACATAGGTATGTACAAATGAAGAAACATGTCTAAAAATCAGCCAAGAACACATTGTGAGAATGGAGAACATGTTGTGGCCAACCACCACGCGTAAACCAAACCAACAACATGTAGATGGGTGCAAATAAACACAGTTTGGAGCCGAGAATGTGTAGTACATGGTCGACCACGTGTAGTCTTGGATGACCACGCGTAGTACACTAAATGGCAGCAAAATAGGCTATTTCAGAAGTTGAACCAGGAGGTGGTTGACTGAGAAATGAAAGAGAAATGACGAAGCTTATTTCTTCGTCTATATAAACGAAATGGAAGAAGGTGATGGTTGATTTCAGGAAATAGAGAGAGAGAGATCAGAGAAAGAGAGACGAGAGAGAAGGAAAGAAAGAAAGAGAAACATAGATTTAGTTCGGGAAATCGACGATTGGATCAGGCTCGGTATTATGGAGGCTGTGTCGAAATTTTTGACTTTGCACGTATTTTGAGGTAAGTGTTTTTACGCTTACTAAATTGATTCGTAAACCTTGTTAATTAGGCTTCTATATACGTAACAATAGTTGGCCTATAATGAATTGCTGAGATTCCTAGGTTTGGACAAATCAATACTGGAAAAGATTCCGTCGTGGATTGATTATATGTTGATTTGGTGAATGATATGAAAATGAAACGTACACGCATAAATGTTGAGTTTGATATGGAAATATTTGCTTTGTGCTTTATGATCGGTGTGATCATTATTTCTTATGTGGAATATATTCTTTGTGAGTTATATTTTACGCTTTCGTATTCATTTGTTGTGTGCTATAATTGATACAAAGGAAAGCATGATATGATTTGTGTGCTGATATTAATGATATGAATCTGTGTGATTAGTATCTGTGTGATACGATTGAATGAATGAGCTGTGTGCGATTATAATCCTGTGTGGATTGATATTGTGTTCTGTGTGAGCGTTGCTATGTGCAAGAATATGAATGATATTCATATTGATTATATTCATACATATATCATAAGTCTGTGTGACACGAGCCTGTGTGGCAATACTATTCCTGTGTGGATGAGGGCTGAGTTGTGTGCAGTCCATACTTACGAGCTATATGCTCAGAGCTATGTGCTCATGCTATATGCCATTCCTCTGTTGTGTGCGATATAGGATTCCCATTGCTGTGTGCTATGGTGGGAAAAAAATTGGGTACAACCTGTGTGGATTTCCATTAGCATTGACATTTCATTTCATACGTTCGTATCTATGTCATGCTGTGATATCTGTATGATTTAGAACCTGTGTGGTTCGTATATGTTATCCTATGTGGATGATTACCTGTGTGGTTATATTTGCTATCCTTTGTGGATTATTGAATGTTGTGTGCTGGATTGAATGGATTATTAATCTGTGTGATTGAGATTATGGATAGTAAGCTGTGTGCTGGATTACTTGTGTATAATTGTTGCTGTGTGCTTTTGAGCAAATTTATGGATTATAAGAACACTAGTATGAGTGTTATATGCTATGGTATACTTAATATTATGAAAGTATACAAGGCAATATACCAGAAAGATAATGTAGGAAATGCCCTGACTAAGTATGTATCTAATACATAAGTGAGCTGTGTACAAATCACTGAGAATTAATAATTTTGAATAGACATTTCTGAGAATTGTACGTGCTTGTACTGACCAGCACGTCATCATGTTGGATATTAAAGTTGAATATGAATGAATGTGAATTCCAATATAGAATTTGACTATTTGGGGATGAAGGGATGAACACGACCTCGTGTTCATCAGCACACCTGTGCTAACTGGACCCCTGCACTTCATTTAAACTTAAATTGAGTTTACACTTACTGAGTATATCTTTATACTTACCCCTTTTGTTTGTTTTAAATAATTGTGCAGGTATAGCAGGATTACCGAGAGAAAGATTTGAGCACGTATTTCGCAAACATGGATGATTTTGAAAAGATGTTGTAAAAGAAGTGTATTTAATTGTACATTTCACATTTATTATTTAAGAACTCTTTTCTATATCCATGTTTATATTGCAACTATTTGAAAGGTTTTGATAAATGTTTCTTTATTTTTTAGATTTGAAATTGAAATCAGGGGAATATTGAGAAAATAATGATTTTAATTTTAAGTCTCACATGAGGAGTTGAGGTTAGTATGTTTTGCTACACTTCGTGCTATAGTTGTTGCTTACATTTGTGTTAAGTGTTTGAACTTAACTTAAGGTATATGTAAGTTAAGTTCAAAAATGAAAACAATTATGTCTGAATCAAATTTTGGGAATGAAATTTCCTAAAGGGAGAGTTGTAATGCCCTAGAAATTGCAAGAATTAATCTATTTGGAAAATAGATTAAAAATAGAATCGAATAAAAAAGAAATCAGAAAAGTGCAGAAAATAGAAGATGAGCACGGGCACGAGCACGATCGTGCTGATGGGCGTGGTCATCATTCTAGAAATTGATCAACATGATCTCGTGTACGACCTGATTGGAACTCGTTCTAAAAAGACACACGACTTGGAGCATGACACGTGCTAGAGGTCTTATTGACTGGGTTGTTTTAAAATTGAATAATCGACTCATTACCTTTTGATTGATCCAGTAGGGCAAAACGAGAGAAAACACGAAAGGAAATCATAGGTCTTGACAGAAGTGAAGGAGAGCAAGAAGAAACAAAAATTCTTGCTAAAAATCCAAGCTAAACACCTCAAGGTAAGAATTTGAGGTTAGTTTTGCATGAACATAAGAGTTGATAATTGTTGTGATTTTCAGAATTTATGTTTGGGAATTGATTTAAGTGGTTGATTGAGGTTAAGTAGTTGAAATTGAGTTAAGTAAACTCATGTTTATAATTTAGTATGTTGGAAGGAGATTAGAGTGAAAAGTAGATGATTTTAGAGGTTGGGCAAGTCATTAAGAACTTGAGATTTGATTAGCAAGGTTGTAGTTGATGTTTCTATATATGAAAAAAGTTAAGAAAACAAGTAAATAACAGTCTTGTATGATTATTTCATATAGGAAACAACTTGAGGATGTTGGATCAAAGTTGAGCTCGAAGCTGACTTCGTGACTTTTACGACGTAAGTGTCGTTTACACTTACCATTGTAGGTCTTGCATCTGTATGGTTAATTCATACTTTGAAATGGTGCAAATATGTTAAAATGGTAGCAAAAATGTGTCTTAAATGACTTCTTTGCTATAATTGCTAAGAGTGCTATATTTGAGATATGATTGAATGTTATTGAGGATCTTATGATCTTTTTAGTTTATATGTGATTGACATATTGAGTTTTAATGCTATTGATTATATGTTTGCATATAGTCTGAGTGGAATTGATTGAAGTATATGTGAGGTTGAGAATGTTCTTATGGTTGGTTTGATATGATCATTAAACATTTGCTTAATGTATAGAATGACTTATGACATTATCTTTGATGATGGATTGATGATAGGATTGCGCTTTGTATCAATATGTGATGATGATAATATGTATATTCTTTATTGGGTTATACCTTTAGTGTCCATATGTGTTATTCTTATGAACTATTGATGATATGGAAAGCATGTGATTTGCTTGATGAGCATAAATATGATTCGATTGAGTGGCCTTATGAATGTATAGATTCATTCATGTGTTGCATTTGCAATGTGTGACAGGTGGCCGTGATATCCTAGGCTAGGCCTGAGGATGATTCCAAGAGAGATCTCGATACCGGTCTGGCCGAGGAAAAAATGAATAGAAAACAAAAAGAAAAAGAAAAAAAACAAAAAACTACCCCGGGGCATATTGTGTGTCATTGCATTGGCATTTTCATTTTCATTCCATATTGCATTCATATATTATTGATGCCATGGAATGAGTTGTTTGGTGATGTTTATTACTGTATTGATATTCTTGTTAATGATGTGAGGGTTGGTTTATATGTAAGCATGTGTGTGGAATGGTTAAGGCATGTATGATATGACCTTGTGTGAAAATATGTTGGTTGTTAATGTGCTAGTATGAAGTGTATCTATTGTAGATATGGTAACAATATTGGCCAGGTTATGTACTAGCTATGAAATGCATATTTGCTGTGTTAATTGCCTTAAATCGAAATTGAACTGCACAAAACAAAATCTTAACACAACCTCCGTGCTGGTTAGCACGCCCTCGTACTGAGACCAATTTAGACAGAATGTTCCGTGCTTGAAGGATTTTGGAAATCATGATGAGCACGACCTCACGTTTCACACGGCCCGTGCCTTTTAGAGAATTTTTTGAACAGTAATAAAATAGTGAATTAAACACAAAATTGAGAAAAGATTAATATGAATGTTTATCTTATTACATAATGTATTTAAATCGTAATTAATAACGATTACTTATTCATTAACTACTTTGGTAAGTGTGTAAAAACACTTACTGAGTATGAAAATACTCATCTATGTGTGATTGTTTGTGATATTGTGCAGATCGTAGATAGCTCCTATTGACTCAGAGACTCGTGGTGGATTGAGAGTAGCGATACAAGATTAGAGGTTTTGGCTCTGGATTTACTATCTTTTAGTATTTTGATCTTGTACATACTTGTACATGTTTGTATATACATGCATTTTAGTTTGACTTTGTTTTCTAACTAAACTACAGCTTCCGCGTATTCTATTTTGTTGTTTGTAAATGAATTGGGTCGAGTTTTATAAAATGCTTGTATTTCTATTTTCTCTCTCCTATTTATTTTATTTGATCATTAAATCATTTGTGAAAAGAATTAATTATTAGGAAATAAAGGTTTTAAAAATGAGTCTCACACAACTATATTAGGATTATGCCTTACATACTAACAATCTCCTACTAGTCTTTAACACTAATCAAGCATTGTCTTAAGGCCAAACAAAATAGTATGATTCTTATGTTTATCACTTTCCAACAATTTTGGTAAGTGGATCGACTACATATTGTCTTCACCAGTAACTTGGCATATCTTTATGTGAACTCGCTCAATTATATCTCTAATTAGGTTAAATATTCTAAGTATGCGTTTCGATTTTTGGTTTGACCGAGGCTCCTCAGCTTGTGCAATGACCATGTTGATATCACATAAGAGTTTTATTAGTTCTATGATACTTAGGACAACTCCTAATTTAGTTAAGAAATTCTTGATCCAAACAACTTCTATGACAACCTCACTTGTTGCAATATATTCAAACTCCGTTGCAAAACTAAAATCCGTGTCTTGCTTTGAGATTCTACAACTCACAACATCTGTATTGAGTATGAAAACATATCTCGATTGTGATCAATATTTCTTCTTTACTAGTGATAAAGTAGCACCAGTGTAACCCTTAACGGTGAGGTCCACTTTTCCACCATACACTAAGGAGAGATCCTTAGTCCTTCTCATGTACTTCAAAATTCCTTCAACAACATTCCAATGTTTAACACCCAAACACTATTGAAACTGATCGGTTAGTGTGTGTGCACAACATCTAAGTGATTAAATTGCATGGCATATGTGATGGATCCAATAGCTAATTCATATTGGGCTCTACTTATGATTTCTTTTTTCCTTCATCATATATGGAGAATAATAACTATAAAGAATAACTCCTTGAGAAAAGGGTAAGTTCCCTTTCTTAGAATTCTCCACAAAAAATATAAAACTTTAAATAAATAATATAAGAAAAATAAGAAAAATATGTTTAGGAAGGCTACACAGGTTGGGACATGGGTGTGCACAAGTCGTGTAACCCCACTAGAGATTCGGTGTAAGAAGCACAGGCTCTGTATGACTGAGTCAATTGATAGTGTGACGAGAATTGTAGGAGCGCGGGCTTCAACTTACTTATGTTGACTGACCATGTCACATTTTTTTCATAAACTACTATTCATATTAACATGTTCCTTGTTTTCTGGGTGCATAAAAAAAGAAACAGGTTGGAAAAGAAAAGTTGTGTGTTGGAAAAGAAAAGTTGTGGAGCATTTTGAAAAGGAAGATTCGTATTATTTGGAAAAGAGAAAAGTCTTCAGCATTTAAGGAGAAAGCAACAGCACATGTTCATGATTTTCTGCATGGATGTTTTTGGTTTAAGTCACCTACAAGAATTATATATACATGGTGGTAAACAAGAAGAGTTACACGACACTGCACTACAAAAAGAAACTGAGAAGTACAGAGACAGAAAGATCAAAATTCTGAAAGATATTGAGAGTGCAACTTATATAAATCTATTGTTCATTTTTTGTGAAAGAGATTCAGTTGAGTGTGAGGTAGAACTTGAGCCGAAAATCAAGTTAGAGTGAGGTAGAACTTGAGCCGAAAATCAAGTTAAAGTGTAAGGTTGCTTGAGCCGAAAATCAAGTGTGTAAGAAAGTTCTGTGAGGTAATAGGAAGTGTTTTCCTAAATCCTAAGTGAGGAACTTAGGTAGTGGAGTAGGTGTTTGATCCGAACCACTCTATATCATGTATCATTTTATTCATATTTCTGTGAAAAAATTTTATTTGGTGTCTAGCTCTATTCAACCCCCATTCTAGAGCTAGAATCTATTCTACACTTCTACTATGTAATTGATAGCTGTCAAGACTAATAAATTACCCACTTTCAGAACTTACTGCGTACAACGAAAGTGGGGTCGAATCCATAAACACCAGTAAACTGACTAGTTGACAGTTAAAACTAATGAAATGAAATGGTAAATATTTTTTGTATGAAAGATTTGATTTAAAATGAAATGGAATTAGTAAAACTAAATAAAACAATATTAAAAGAAATAGCAAAAATTAAACGAGATGGAAATTCAATAATAAAAAGGCATAGTAAAGATATTCTTTGGTAGATTCAATTCTTCGATCATTGACACAAAAGATAAAATTTATTTTGATTGAATAGAAAAGGTTATAGACATCAGCAAACGCTCAAACATCCAATTTCTACTTAATTATTCCATATTCTCGAAACACCTCGATCAAAATATTTCTCTAGCCTAAGAACAATCCCTAACACAACTCGATAGAATTTAAGTATACACAGCAGTAAGAATGATAGAAACTCAATTCTTGACTAACAAATTCTAGACATTTAGATTTATTTATGTCAAATTACTCAATTGTATTAATAATGAGACAACACATCATTGACATCATTATTAAACTGCTACCAAACTGCTAAGAATCATAGACACCCATAATTCTCAACTAACAACCTATTATCATAACAATCGAATCAAGCATCCGTCTCAATTCAATCATTATGACAATAACAAAACCAATAACTCAAAAACTGAATAAATAATCAAGTCCAATAAATGAAATTAAAAACAAAAGTCTCACAAAAATATTGAATCAAACCTCTGAATATCTCCACTAGAGCCAAAGTTTAGTCTGACATGCTAAACTTGACACAAAATACGATAAAATAATAATAAGAATGAAAGCACCAAATGAATCTTCAAAGAAAACTCAAGAGATACACTAAAATTGATCTTAAATGTGAGATGCGAAGAATGGAGGCTAAAAAGTGTTCTTCCTAGTCAAAAACTACAAAAAGATGTTTTATTTTTGCTCCTCTATCATCTACTAGCCCTAGGAGTGCTTTGGGCCTTTTTTTTCTCATTTTGAGTAGTGTGGGCCTTGTCCTAAACAAGCCCAACTCGTCCCCTTTAATAGGTCCAATCTATCCAGCAGTATCCCTTCACAGCATGCCCATGACATGAGCCAGTTTTCTTTTCTGAGCTATTTCTTGAATCAATCTAATATTTGTTTTTAATACCTCATCGTCTCATATGATAGACCTGTGTGAAATGATGCATAAAATGGACTACAAACATACAAAAATATGAAATATGAAATTATGCTAAAAAACAAAAATCATATAATTTGTCGCGCCAAAATACAAAAACTCATTTTTGTATAATTTATGCAATTTTGACAACCATTTTTTCAAAACAATCAAATATGAGAGAGTAAAGGAAACACAAATATGCTTCATTTTAAAAGTTTGACCATTGTTCGGTCGTATACAAAATATGAAAAGAAATGCAGAAGCATGACAAATGATTACAAATCATGGTATGTAAATCATTTTCTATACATAGTTTGTACAGATATACAAAAGAGGGTATAAAAAACCCCAAAACAAGTTAAGGAGCCAACCTAAAGATTAAATATCATCTCTTGAGCACCACCGAAAGAAGTCCTGACTACAGTCTACTGTCGCTTTGCACAATCACTACAAACACACATGCACATGAGTAATTAATTACCCAGTAAGTACACCTACAACACATACCAAGGTTGTTAATGCATAAGTTGTAACGTCACGAAAATTGGTTATTTTTATAGATTTTACATAATTATACGGAAAATATGATTAAATTTTTCGCGGAAGATTTAAATAATAATTCGGTGGAAAAGGATGAGAATTAGTTGGAAACAATAATCGGTGGTTGTTGAGTCAAATGGGAAAGAGAAATACGAAGGAATTAGGAAACCAAAACCTAGAAGGGAAAAATCGTCCGAATCGGGTTCCTATAAACATTAGTTTGTTTCTCTCTCTCTCTACACTCATAAATCACGTTGCTCTATCTCTCATAACCTCTCTCCAAAGCCAAAAACCCTAGCTATCATCTTTCCTTGGGAAACCCTACCATTCAGGTGAGGCAGATTCTCAACTGGATCATTAGACGTTGCTTGCGAGGTAAGCAACATGAATGCAACTTTCCCTTGGGTTGTATGTTTTCTTGTAAGAATATGTGTGTTACTTGTGAGATTATGTTCTGATATATGGTTATAAAGCATGTTGATTTGATGATTGTGTGATTTGTATGGTCTTGGAGAGAATGATTTAGCTTGGAATGTCATATGTGATATGATGAGTGTGTTCTCATGTTATTGGATAGGTTTAGTAATTTGGTGAAGTTATGTTGAACATTTTGGTTGTTGAATGTGTTTTGGATGTACAACATGGTTTGAACACGATATTGATGCATGATATGGTTATGTGAATATTGCTTATGACATTCATGCATATAGAGCTTTTAAGAAGCAAAAACGAAAGTAAATGATAGCTCTTAGTGAGCATTGAATTGAGGGAGTGGTTATGGCTCTTGGGAGCGTAAATTGCGGTTAGTATAT
>CANYCX012147530.1:0-21814 GCA_948193385.1 Breynia disticha f. nivosa | reverse complement strand
AGCTGTATCCAAGAAAAATTCCAGTTGTGGATTTTTCATCAAGTTTGCTTCTCTTTGGTTCAGGGATCAGTGCATAGCACACACATCCAAAGACCCTCAGTGCTTGATTTCAGGTTTGTTGTTGAACCAAGCTTCATAAGGAGTCATTCCTTTCACAGCTTTAGTGGGAAGCCTGTTTTGCAAGTAAGCAGCTGTATTGATAGCTTCTGCCCAGAACTTCTTTGGTAAGTTCTTTTCAAACAATAAACACCTTGCCATCTCCATCAAAGTTCTATTTTTCCTCTCACTCACACCATTTTGCTGTGGTGTGTAAGTGACAGTCAATTGGTGCTCAATCCCAGCACCATTGCAGAATTTATTAAATTTTTCTGCTGTGTACTCAGAACCATTATCACTCCGGATCACCATTTTTCTTTTTTACGACGACGACGAACAGGAATTGGTTTAGGGGATGTGGAATCACGGAAACGAACATTTAGGATGAGAGAGACCAATTTCTTCCTCTTCTTTTTATTCTGCCTCGTTACCGGTGGCCCAAGCTGATGCATCGACAAAGCCATGAACCCTGCATTTACAAACGATTAAATTACAACAAAAAATTCTTAAAACACCAAAAACAAATCCAACAAACCTAGAGGCCTGAAGTTTTCATTTTACGACAAAGACGAACAGGAATTGGTTTAGGGGATGTGGAATCACGGAAACGATCATCAGTAACATATTGGAAAAATGATTGATTGATTTTTCCAATATGTTACGACGAAGCCAATCTCAGTGTTTGATTGATTTTTTGCCTGCTTTAGCTCCGTGTTCTATAACATCAAAGACACCAGCCCCTGAATCATCAGTAGTTGATTTTTATGGCAGAGAAGTTGATATTGTGCATTGTTATGGCATAATAAAACTGACAGGGAAAAAATTGTGAAATTGCAGAGAAGCTTTCATAGAGAAGATAAAACTCGCAAACAAAGACATAACTAGAAGTAGCAGTTAAAAGATAAGCAACACAATTTGAGAATGGAATTTGGGGGTAGAGAAGTTGAAGTTTCTGAAGCAAATTTCTGGAGCCAAGAAATAACACATTGCTGCATTTTGTCTACATAAGCTTCTAACCATTGCAAATCCTGTAATTTACAACTTTATCATATTTTCAAATCGACTTCTTAGCAAATATAATGATGTAACCCAAGTAGATATAAGTAAGCAGCTACTTGAATAACTCCATAACCCAAAAATAACAGACGAAACATACAAATCTAATGCCTCCAAATCCATATTGGAAAATTGCAAGGCTACTCATGAATATTTCTTCGTGAATAACAACTTCTCGAGAAGGAGAATTACATGGCTGCAATGTACAGACATAAACTGTGGCTGAAAGGATTGCTACCAGTGCTACAACAAAGAATTATAAAAAAAACCGTATGAGAAGAAGTATCCGAAAAGAAAAACATGCTTTCAAATAAGTGTCAAAATGTAAGCGCAGAAATTTAAGAATTGTAAAATCCAACTCCCATTTAACTGAATGCAAGGAAAACGCAATAGAAAAATCTAGCAAAACCTTAATAATCAGGATTGGATTGCCTCCATAACCCAAAAATTACAGACAAAACATACAAATCTGCTGCCTCTGAATCCAGATTAGGTTGCTAGAGCCAAAAACTCTTCTTTCCTTCCCACCAGGATTTTGAGTCATCATTAAAACATCCAAATTTGAAGTTCACTTGGCAGAATTAGATGAAGCATTTGTCACAGATACAGCTTTGTAGCAGTTCTTTAGCACCTTTAATCAACGCTCATCACTCCAATCATCAAGTATTCACTATAAGTTTGAAAATTTCCAACTTGTGGTGGTGATTTTGTTGGTTTATATTGATGGAATCATGGAACAATTTCTCCCAAAACCCCCAAAATTAATTCAATCAATTAAAATGAATTATCCAAAATTATAATCCACGCAAAACATTCAAATCCAATTAACCAACCAAAATTGAAAATAAAAAACAATGTATTCTCACAATGTATTCCACATCACAAAGGCGCTTGTGCCTCAACAATCGCATGCCCTCCTTCCTGTAAAAATGCACCAACCCACATTTTTCTCTTCAACATCCACCCTTTCTCCTCATTAACTCAGCAAATGAAGAGAGCATGGAGAGGGAGGAAACCGACGGCTCACGACAGAAACAGTGGCAAGACTGGCATTAACGTTAGGATGAGAGAGAGAGGATGTTCGACAAACAAAGATAGAGGGAGAGTAACCACAGTTGAAGAATGAGGATGAGGGGGAGAGGATGAAGGGTAACTGTTTTCAATATGTTGTAACGTATTAGAATAAGGGTAAAAAGCTATACGGTCCCTGAGTAATACCACGAATAATTTTCCAGTCTCCGAGTTTCTAGTATTAGTTTACCGGTCCCCCACATATTTAAAATTCACCACCGTTAGTCCTTCTGTTAAATTAAGCTAACAGAAAGGTTGAAATGTCATTCTTGCCCATGCCACGTGTGTATTAAAGAGTGACCGGTAAATTAAGCAAAAAAGATTAGAGGGACTGGTAAATTATTTACTTGTTAATCCGTTAGATTAATTTAACGGAGGGATTAACGGTGGTGAATTTTTAATCTGTGGGGGACCGGTAAAACTAATATTAGAAACTCGGGGACCAGAAAATTATTCGTGCTATTACTCGGGGACCGCATAGCTTTTTACCCTTTAACTTTTGTAATTCAGGTAGTGTCATTCAGTACAGTTGCATAGATATGGATGCCATACCAAGAATCAACTCAATAGTAAACTCTTTCTCTCTATCAGGAGGTAATCCTGTAAGATCCTCCAGAAATACGTCAGGATATTGATCTACTATTGGTATTCTGTTAACATTTTTAGTTGTTATCGTACTATCAACTACACGTGCTAAATAAGCTTCACATCCTTCTCGGATCATCTTAAAAGCTTAAAGTGCTGATATCAAACAACTAGGCACTATCTTTTTTCCCCGCAAAAGATCACTTTATTACATTCATATTCAATTATTACTTCTTTTGTAAAACAATCGACTTTAGCTTGATGACGAGCTAACCAATCCATACCCAATATAAGGTCAAAGTTTATTAAGTCCAATAAAATTAGATTGGCTGTCAATTCTATGTTTTGAATCTTAGGTTTGCAATCTTTATATATAGTATTAACCCACATCATTTCACCTAAAGGAGTATAGACTCCTAATCTTTGAGTCAATGATTCAGGTCTTATTTGATTGCATGAATTATTCCAGGAGTAATAAATGAATGAGTAGAGCCTAGATCTATCAAAACATAAGTAATAGCACCAAATAAATATAACTCACCAGTGATAACCTCAGGAGCATCAGCGACCTCCTATCGAGACAAAGCCATCACCCTAGCGTATCCCTGAGCTCCCGAGGCTCCTCTACCTCTGCTCGCAACTGATCCTAATGCGCCTCTACCCCTACCTCAAATACCACTGGCTATAGCTACTGGCTCACTACTCTGTGCTACAGACTGTACTGGAGGTGCAGCTCTGACAGACCCCTCTCTTGTCACTCGCTCTGGGCACTCTCTCATAAAATGTCCTACTTACGCACAAATATAACAACCACCAGTTATCCTCCTGCACTCCCCTGCATGAAACCTCTGACACTGGGGACATGTAGCTCTAACTGGTCCTATCACTGACTTTGAACCACTCGGTTGTCCACGACTGACACCTCTACCGCGATAAGACTGTGAATAGGAAAGTTGTGGTCTAGTCACAATTATCCTCAATATTCAGCTTGATTCTTAGTGAACTCAGGTCTCCTCCCAGATCTACTTGTATCTCCCTGTGGTGCTGCCCTTTTTCTTTTATCTTTTTTATCTCTTTCTTCATTATCCTACTCAACTTTCAAGACTGCCTCAGCTCTAACAGCGACATCCCTCAAAACTGTATAATTCTCTGTCTCAGTATGAGGGATTTGCTTGCAAATCTCCTTGTTTAATCCATTTTCAAACATCCTACACTTCTCCTTCTCATCAAGGATAAGATTCGTAGCATAGTAAGAAAGCTGGGTAAATTGTAACTAATACTCGACTATAGTCATCTTTCCCTGTTTTAGAGATAGAAACTCTCTTCCCTTCGCATCTATATAAACATCTGGTAAATATTTCCTCCCGAATATCCTCATAAAATCATCCCAAGTTAGTACCCGTGAAAATTCAAGTGCGTGTGGAACAGTCCTCCACCAACTATAGGCGTCCCCCTGTAACAAAGAAACAACAAACTCCAACTTGTCTGCTACACTAGCCTCCATCATCTCAAATACATGAATAAGTTGATCTAACCATTTCTCTGCAAATTGTGGATCAGTAGTGCCTCTAAACTCAATAGCTCCCATTTTCTTCAACTCCTTAAAGTTTCTGGATCTCACTTGAATAGAAGTCAACGATGAATCCCTATAGATAGGATAATACTGTGGAGGTAGTGGTGGATATGGGTAAGCTGGATAAGCTGGACCGTACTTGGGATGGTCCGAGTCATAAGGATCATGTCTACATACTACTCTAGAATAAGACATTTGTATTATCTCGTGTGGATCCACTACCCCTCTCTCTTTGTTGGTGGTCTAGATTTAGATGGCATATCTAAACAATGAAATGGAAATGAGAATGATTTGACACATGCATTAAGAAATACACGTCAAATGTATGTCACAAAACAATATTTTCACACATTTCCAAAGACCAAAGACCATGTCCTTGCTCTGATACCAAATTGAAACGTCCATTCTTTTTCCTCTTTTAATTACCTTTTCATAATCTTAATTAAGCGTTTAATTCGCATAAAAACTTAAAATTTTTCATTTTAATTCCCTTTACTCTTATTGGTTAATACCCACATTTAATTATAGGACAAAAAAGAATCGAACAGATCCAAATTCAGTGAACCAAAAGCTCAGCACGGGCTGGCAGTGCAGGAGAATTGCTCGTGTTGAACATCGTGTTGATTGGGTTCCTCATGAACACGATATTAAGGCACGACCTCGTGTTGATCAATTAAGTTCCCAGATCATTTAACACGCTCATCATGTTAGCTAGGCACGACCCGTGTTGAGTGTCTACAACTCAATATCAACCTTTTTTCATCCTAAATCATTCATACTCTTATCAAACCATATCATACATTCATTCCACATATCAATATAAACAAATATATGCATATAGCAACCAAATGTCAAACATATGCACACATCGTACTCGTATCTATCAATCTAAACTAACATCATACTAGAAAAACATATCAACATCTCTTATAACATGCAAAATGAACTGATCAACTCCTAATGGCATCAACAGAAGAGAGAGTAGTGGGTCGTGTAGCAACTGTCCAACCTGATCGAAAGTAACTGAAGACGCTAATACAAATGTCTATCTCTGTTATACCTGTACCTAAAACAAGCATCACAGTTGTGTGAGTTGCGGGTTCAATGAGTAATCTTTAATTCATTTTACAAAATATAATAATTAGTATAATCAATATCATAAGAATAATCATCATTTCGTATGAATAAAAATGATCCCTATCTCTATTCTTTCCTTTTTTACTTTTTGATTCATTTTCATCTCGAACGATCTCTTTTTAATCTCATTTTCATTTTGATTCGTATACTCTTTGATTGAACGTTCTCATTCCTAATAAATCCTAACTCCTGTCTCCCTATTAGTTTTTGAAAATATTTTTCCACCTCCTTTTCATGTGGACCTAACTTCCATCTCCCTACTCTCGTTTCTAAATTATCAATCATTTATCACCTTTCCATATCACATATCACATATCATATCATATCTCATATCGTATGAAAAACCTCAAACACGTTCACGTACCTTTTTCATTTTGCGTACCTGTTTTCCTTTGAATCGTAAATACGATTCCATATACATTTTCCTATCACATTTCATCATTTAAGTACGCACATACATATATCTTATCATTTCCATTTCATTTTCGTATTTACCATATTCAAACGCATATGATTTTGCAATTGCATATCGTACGTATTCATAATCGTAAGCAACATTCATATACACATTTCTATAATATAATCATTCATTTTAATTTAACCAGATAGTGAGATATACTCACCTTTAACTGAGATACTCAGACTGGTATGAGCCCGAACTCCGTCTCAATCTAACCTGTCATCCTAAACAACCACTTACACGAATTCTTATCACAATCAATTATAAAACCCAATCATATGCATGCTCTAACTTAATCCTAACCATTTCTAATTTTAATTTTTTGTAACTTCATAGCTAAGTTAAGATTTACGAAAGGTTACCTTTGCATTTTTGGAAAATGACTTCGGAATTGATATTCGACTTACTCTTATAGTTTGATTCATAAACTGTACGTTCAATTTCACTCAAACACGCTCCTTTCTCTCTCAATCTCTCTCGGCTGTTCTCTCCCTCACTCTCTTGATTTTCTTTCAGTTCTGAGTAAATAATAATTCTGTTTGGGTTAGAATACATTTTGTTTGGAGGCACAATCGTACACATCAGCACTCCCCGTGTTAATGGCCACGTGTCAGCTCATGCTTCAATTTCCCATTTTCTCGCATGTCTGCCACCTCAACACGACCCACTCTCTATCCAACACGACTCGTGCTATTAGCATGTCCATCTTGCCATTCAAAATTGCCCTCGTGCTGTCTTATCTTTCTGTTTAACATTTCTTAATGTACATAATGTTTATTTTAACCTACTTTTATTAGTTATTAACTAATTATGGAAATTTAGGATACAAATGTCACAGTTTGGATGTTAACATGAAGTGGGAAAGTGCTAGGAGGGTAACAAGGTTAAAATATTTTCATCTTTGGTTTGACAATTTAAAGGAGGGAAGGGAAGTTAAGGGGTGAAACTTCACCTCCTTTAACCTCCTCTTTTAAAAAATTCTTAACCCCCAAATTGGGAAGTAAAGGGGATGAAATACAAACAAAACGTATTTTCTATCATTTATTTACAATTTTGACATTTTCTTAACTTCTCTTTTCCTACAACTTACAAACAATAAAATATTACTTCACTTTTCATTATTTTCCTCATCTTCCCTTCCCCTACGTTAATTTACTCTACTTCCCTTCACCTCCTAAACATTCAAACAATGCCTAAAACATCCAAACAAAGCAATGTTACTCTACTTTCTATTATTTTTCTTACATTTCTTTCCTCTCTTCTAATTTAACTCTACTTCTCTTTTCATCCTAAACATTCAAATAATAGGAGAGAGGTATAATTTTTCTTTCTTAATATAAAATGACACTTTTGTCCTTATTTTCTTTATTATCCCCTCTTTTTATTTAAATATTTAATTAAATTATCTGTTTATTATAATTATTTTTTATGATAAAATTAATTAGTTTACAATTTTGATACAATAAATAAAAATAAAATATAAAAAAATATTTTTTTGTCAAATAATATAGTTTTTTATAAAATTTTATGTATAATTTTATAATATCATATTTTTATATATTTTTAAAATCATATATATTTTTCTCAAAAAATCATATATATTTTAATTAATTATTATATAGGCATAAAATAAAAATTATTATGTACTTTCTAAAAAATATAATTTCATATTAAATACATCAAAGTCATTCTTTCTCAATAATTTTTTTTTGCGCGAGTCCCTTCTTCAATAAATAATTTCCCGAAAAAATTCATAATTATTCCACACAAATCCTTAGCTTCTAAATTCACCAATCCCCAAAGCTAAGCTCGTGACGATATGCTCTAATTAAAGTGCCATACGTCAACAGTTATTCATTTTTAAGGATTGATGAAGTGATCAAAATTCCTGACCAAGTGATCTATCTTTGAAGAGGAGTACATCGCGGTTAAACTAACCCCAAAACTCACTGCGTCCTTCTAACCTTGAAACCTCCGCCAACATTTTGTTCCTAATTAATACCTGTACTTGATAATCCCAACCTCATTTTTGTCCAATTCCCACTTCCAAAATCTTCCGCAAAATTCACCCTCATTTTACACCATGGCAACAGCTCCACTCTCAACAACTTCCATTACTAACCATTACTCATTCCAAGCAAAAAAACCCAGTTTTTGTTTCAGTAAAACAACCACATTTGGAGCATCATTACTCCATCATGGGTTTTCTTGCAATGCAAAGCCAGTGCACAAGAGAATAACCAGAAGCGGAGCAGTACAAGCAGTGGCAGAAGTTGAAGTCAAAGAAAAAGTGAAGTTGGGGTTTGATGTGGTAGCAGAGGGAGAATTGAGAGAGAAAGGGTTTATGGGAATGAGAAAGACAAAGTTGGTGTGTACTATAGGACCGGCGTGTTGCTCCTTGGAGGAGTTGGAGATGTTAGCTTTGGGAGGCATGAATGTGGCGAGGCTTAATATGTGCCATAACACTAGAGAATGGCATTCAGATGTTATTAGAAAAATCAAACAGTTGAATGAAGAGAAAGGATTTTGTGTTTCTGTTATGATTGATACCGAAGGTAGTCAGATTCATGTTGTGGATCACGGAGCTCCTTCTTCCCTCAAAGCTGAGGTATTTTTTATTGTTATTAAATTGGCTCAATTATTTTATTTCTGGGTGTTTGAGTTCTGCAATTTTTTTATGTTGCTTTGTGGGTTAAAAATAAGTATAAAAAATGGGTATAATTTTGTCATACTAATTTTATTTTCCGGCAGTTGAGTCAACTTTAGCAGAACGGGATGGTAAGTCAGTTTGATTTCAAGTGGACCGGCGTTTCGTATTTTTTCATATATTTTTTTTCCCTGTGCCGTGTTGTCCTTTAGTATTACTTCTTGTCGATGAAAAATAGAGTTGAAAAAATCGAACTGAAATCAACCAATCGAAACCAAATTGGAATCGGAACTCGCAAGTTAACGGTCCGAGTACGGTTACTAGGAACTATGAACTGTCGTCAGTTCCAAACGGGTGATTGGTTTCAATTTTAGTTGAAAAAACTAGCCGAAATCGATAAACTGAAATCGGAACCGCGGGTTCTCTAATCCGTCGGTTCCGTAACCAACGTGTTCCCGGTCCAATTCCAAACCGTTTTACACTTTTGGCCTGAGATAACGTCAGAGCTGCTGTATTGATTCATCTTCTGTGTGTATCGAGAAATTTTAAGTTAAATGTGGCCTTCTACAAAAATTCAATTTGGCTCTGAACGATCACCGTTCAGGACAATAGCAGAGATATGGCTTTACCTGATTGTCCTTAATTTAACTTTTTTAATACAATATATTCTATTGTAAAATAGGTATTTGGAAGAACAAATTCTACATTGGGAATATGAGTGTCATTAATTTCTGTTTTTTTATTGAAAATATAGTTGTTGATGAATGGCGTGTATGTTTGTGTCAGGAAGGATCCGTTTGGTTGTTTACAGCTGAAAATTATGAAGGGTCAAGACCATTCACAGTCCGGGCAAACTACAAGGAATTTAGTGAAGGTGATCAAGCATTTCTGCTTCTGGTCGTGAATTATTTTTATTTCTTATTGGATTACCTTAACATATAGAACAATTTGCAGGCGTCGAAGTTGGTGATGAAATGGTCATTGATGGTGGAATGGCAAGCTTTGAGATAATTGAAAGAACAGGAAATGATTTGAAATGCAAATGTACTGATTCTGGTGTGTTCTTACCTCGTGCCAAGTTGAGCTTTCGGAGAGATGGAAGGCTTTTGGAGCGGAATTACGGGTTACCGACTTTATCAGCAAAGGTAGATTTGATTTCGAATTTGTTCATTCTAGATTTTGGGGTCTTTAATCTTGAAGTTACTTTCTGTAAAGTTGTCCAGTCAGTAAAGAAGCAGGATTTGATTTATTTCATTGATCAAGCTACGTTGTCTGCCAAAGTATGTACTATAGTTGTTATCAGCAGTAATTACTTCATGCAGAACAGAGTCGTGATCTTTTTCTGGAAGATTTTACTTGCAGAACGTGGCGTTTTTCAATTAACAATAGTCGTCTGCAGGATTGGGCTGACGTTAACCTTGGAATATCGGAAGGTGTTGATTTCATTGCTGTTTCATTTGTAAATGATGCTGACTCCATTAAACAACTGAAAAGCTACCTCTCTGCCAACTCCACCTAGTAAGTCTAGAGCTTACCAAATTCTTCAGAATTCAGATTACCAACTTGAATTATCTTTCTTGCAGAACAATTCTCCTCCTTTAGCATTAGAATTTATTATGTTATTGGTGATTGCTGCACAAATGATTCGCTGCTTAAATTTCATCTGTAGATTTTTCAAGAAGCATATGTTCTTTTAAGAAATACAATCTTATTGTTTTTGCCAGTTCTCATCTATTAAATCACTTGTATATCCTGATTCTTCTGCAAATCAATTATGGCTTCTATAAGATGTTTACTAAAGATTGAGAAAATACAACTTGCTTCATTTTTTTTTCTGGATGCAGCCCAATAAGGGTGTTGGCAAAGATTGAGAGCTTAGAATCTCTTCAGAACTTTGAAGAGATTGCATATGCTTCTGATGGAATCACGGTGGCTCGGGGTGATCTCGGAGTTGAATTACCTTACGAACAGATTCCAATTGTGCAACAAGAAATAACTCACACTTGCAGGCAGCTAAATAAACCAGTTATCGTCGCTTCCCAATTGTTGGAGTCCATGGTGGAATATCCAATTCCAACTCGTGCGGAGGTATATTTTAAAGTGTCTACTATTCTTTATATTTTACTTTGCTTGCTTGAGAAAGGCCACTGCAGAATGGAGTGAAACATCTAAAACAGAGAATACACAGATCTAAATATTAAGATTGGTGATTCGTGCTCTTTCTGACAGGAATAATCATCAGACCATGGCACCTAATTTGCAAGATTTTAATGACAAAATAGTTGAGAAATTCTTAACATCCTTTCTTCCCACTAGGTGGCCGATGTCTCTGAAGCTGTTCGACAGTATGCTGATGCATTAATGTTGTCTGGTGAATCGGCAATTGGCTTGTACAGCCAGAAATCTCTTTCTGTCTTACATATGGCGAGTAGTCGAATGGAACTCTGGAGTCGTCAGGAAAACCGACAGAGTCCTCTCCGTGAATGTCAACTTGGAGGGTCATTACATGATCGAATTGCAGAAGAAATCTGTAATTGTGCCGTTGAAATGGGTAAGTTACTTTTCTCTATATTCAAAAGTATGCTGTAGAAAAATTGACCTGCTGAGTTTGTTGGATTGCATCATTAACTGCTTGATCTCCTGAAATGTGGAAATTTCTGCAGCTAATAACCTAGCGGTTGATGCGATCTTCGTCTACACAAGGCACGGGCAAATGGCATCCCTTCTTTCACGGAACCGACCATACCCTCCCATATTTGCATTCACCAACAACAACAATGTTCGGATGGCGCTAAATTTACAATGGGGAGTAACTCCGATCATCGTTGATTTGTTCGATAACGTGGAGTCTAACTTGGTTAATGCCATAGATGTTATAAAAATGAAGGGATTGATAAAGAAGGGAGATGCAATCATGGTTGTCTCAGATTTAACTCCAACACATGAAGCTTCAACAACAAGAGCATTTCAATCAGTTCAGGTGAGAAGAATTGTGTAATCCAATCTCATTCATCTTTAATAAGCTATATACTGATAGGGAGAAGCAACAGAGGATCTGTAATATAACAAGTTCATGACATGGATGGCTTGGCTACCTTCTCCTGTATTGAAAAAACAAAGATGTGGATGAAACTTGGATGTACTGCGTGTGAAGTTTTTTCCATTGCTTCATTCACTCCCATTAGTCTGGTAGATGGAGTATGTAATTTTTTGCCACTTATAGTTGTCTGTCTCAAAACTCATCTAGTTTAGTGTGTTAGGGTGGACGGTTGATACCTCACATGCCATTAGAAACTTGTTAGAATAAGCTGATCCGTCTGCTAGCGGCTTAACGTTCTGCTCGAAAATAGTTTGTTCATGACCTGGCTCGTTAGCTTATGAACCAAACTTAAACAAAAATTAGGCTTGCTGTAAATGAGTCGAATTTGAACACCTAAAAATTCGGTTCGATAAAATTCGTAAACAAGCTTGTTTAAGTGTTCATGAAGTGTTCGCTAAAATGCTCTTTTAAGTTTTCATAAATACACATTTGGTTCATAGTACGTGTGACATACTTAATAATTTATTTTATTTATAGCTTATAGTTTTATAATTATACAGTTTATAAATTTGTTCAAATAATGAAGTTTGAGTACATTTTTATAATATTAGTTCATAACACATGTATTTTTTGAATAGTTAATTCTTAATAATATTAGTTTGAAATTATTTTTAAAATTTTTAAATAATATGTGTTCTAAATTATTTTTGAATTTTTAAATAATAAAATATTATCTTGTAATTTTCTTATAAGATTAATGAGTGAGCTTTAGTTGATACGCGAGCTTCGGTTCGTGATTATATTACATTTATGAACTAGCTCGTTAAAACTAGTGAATAATATCGTTTATGAGCTCATAATAAACTTGTGAATATGCTCATTTATCATACTCGTTTAAGAGGTTCGGTTTAAGCTCGTGAACATATTTGTTTAAAAGACTCTTTGTGGGCTTGCAACACAAACTCATTATCTTGCGAGCTTCAAATGAGTTGATTTTGAACAAGAATTTGAGTGACAAAAGCTCAGTTTCAGTTCGAACTCGTATAATTTCAAAGAGCAGAACTTGAACATTCCAAAAATTGATTCGATTTGGCTTGCTTACAGTCCTATTTAGACTTCTTTTTACTTTGTTTTAAAATTTATGCCTAAAATTCAGCCAATAAGATTTTTCTTAAAAATTTATGATTTTTATTTTTTTAACATATTTTCATGGTCTTTCAATATTTTGTCCCATATTATCAATAAATTGTCCACATTAATTTTTAAAAAATAAGATATACCTATTTTTTCATATCTCACAATTTAAAACTAATAATTATCAAAATAATCTATCATAACAACTATAGGTAACAACACTACATAGCAACAAACAATAACTAATAAAAATAAATCACATTAAATAAATACAATAGTTTCAAAAAAAAAAACAATAAAAGTTCATAGCTTTAGGCTTTAGCCTATGTTTTTACAATTGTTTGTAGCTACAACCAAGAGAAGTGAGGACAAAGAAATATGTATATAACTCAATTTATCGTCGTAAATATTATCAACTACTTATCGGGTTAGGTTTTATGTACATTACATAATTATATTTTTAATTTAAATATTTAGATCAACATTTAAGATTATCTAAAATAAAAAAAATATACATTGCATAATTATATATTAATTCACACAATCACACATTCTTTTTATTATCTTATTATATAATTACATGATTAATTTGGAGTATTTTATTAGAGAATTTAATGTATTATATAAAAAATAAATTAAAGATGAATATACTTTAAAAAAAATTCATATTAAAAATATAATAAAGCTGATTTAAATAAAATAAATAGCTGAAATTAAAATTTATTATAATTATAAATTAAATATTGATTTTTCAAAAAAATACAGCCCCCCACGTTTCTCTTACAAATTTAAGTCAAATTATTAAATAATGACGTGGCAATTTCCAAGCCTTCACACACAAATCAACTTCCAGCCACATAAACTCCCAGAACACACGCATCTTCCCCTGCGCACATTAGCCCCATCCCCCTTCCCACACTAGCCTACGCCCTCCACGTCCCTGTTTCTTCTCCCACACAACACTACCGCCAACTTATACCAAACTCTTCTTTTCCTCGTCCGACAAATGACTCCAACTTACTAATTCCCACGTTTACTCTCATTATTTTTCAATTTGTTGAGTCCAAACACGTCCTTAGGAAATATGGCTTGCGTGCAAATTCTAAAGCCCTCAGTTTGTCAGGTTCGGGTATTTCAATCGGACCCAAAGTCCGGCCTACGGAAGTGTGGAATCGGATTTCGGATTCGCTGTGCTTCAAAAGATGGAGGAGATAATCGAACTAATGGTAAACTTATTTCTTCATTTCTGCATCTTTCAAAATTCTGTTTTTTTTTTCAAATATGAATTTGGAAATTTTTGTGCGATGAATTTAAGAGCTTTTGTCCGACTTTTTTTTAAGTGATGGTTTAGGTTTTAGACGAAGTGTTTGCTTATTATTTATGGAAAACATGATTTGAGTTTGAATGCTTGAGTTGGTATACTTTCGAATATTTAGTTCATGCATTGAGTGTATCAAAAATTGATTATGGTCTCTGAAATGTTCTGGAGTTCTTTGTGATGCGATCTATTGATCCTTACTAATCGTGCTTTTTGTTGTTTACTAACTAATTTTATTCGTCTTTGGGTTTAAGGTGAAGAACCGCCAGAGTCTTTATTCTTGAAGGAATTAAAGAGGAGGGGAATGACTCCAACTTCATTGCTCGAGGACACAAAAAGGAGTGATTATGGTCCGGCAGATGAGATGAAAGTCGGGGACGATGATTCAGAATTCTCGAAAAGAAATACAGTGTCAACTGAAGTTGATAAAGGCCTGTCCAATCAAAGGGATCGTTCAATGGCATTAAATAGCGAAGGACTTGAGGTTAACATCTGATCCTCTTATGTTGCTTGCGAAATTATAGCCGGAGCGTTGATTGTAGAACATGTTTCATGCATGTTTCCAACTCTCAATGAAGCATGGATAGTTTGTAGCTAATTCTTTATTCGTTTTCTTTTATGTTTTACTCAAAATGGCATGAGAGTATAACCTGATTCGTATGGTAATATTTTTGCAACTGGATATCTATTGTTTCTTGGATATGGTAATAATGACTCTTTACACAATGAATTTGCATATTCTTCTTCGTCAGGGATTAATTCCCCGCGCTAAACTGTTGCTCTCACTTGGAGGGTCGTTCTTCCTAGGATTTGGGCCATTGATTCTCATAACCATTGGCTTTTTCTCTGCTCTCTACCTCGTAAGTTTATGAAGTCTGTTTTTTAATTGAGTATGACACCTTTTTTCCTTCTATTTTGGGTTTTGCTTTATGTATTTTCTGTTTTTGAAATAAGCCTGTCTCTGCTGGTACTCAGCTCCTTCACTACTTTGAAATTGAAAATGGAGATGTTGTGAGTAGCTACTCTATGATTTTACTTTTGTTGGGATTGACATATATGTGGGGCTTAAATGGTTTGATTGTGAATTATAGTTGTTATCATTGAGCATTGAATTGTCTTTAGAAGATTGCACAATGAGATTGATTTTGATCATGTATAATCTTATGTGATCATTTCTGCATATCAGAATATTTCGTTTAAGTACATATATTTGAAGAATCTTCCTGCAATACATGAAACAAGGAAATGCACTTAAACCTAGTTGAGAAGTGATGATTAGGAAGAGATAAACACGAAATTAGGGACAAAGCAAAACTCTATTTGCTCTCCAAAGGATGCTTTTGCTGCCATTTATATCATCAGTTTCCTGGTTAAGATGGACCAACCATGGTGGATTTTTTTATCACTTTATTTGTCTGTGTTATTTACCTCATATTTTTTCGATCATGGAAAGCTTGATAGTGATCAATTTCCTCTTTCGTGAGACAGTATTTCGGTTCTAGCTTTGTCCACGATGGTAGCAACGCACCAGTCTCACCACCGCAATACATAGATCCATATGCTCTTCTTGAAGACGAAAGGATTTCACAAATGGCTCGTGATCTTAACTGAAGCTCAAATGAAAATACACCAGGTTTATACAAGTTATAGATATCTGTAGCATTTGCTTTGCTTTTGTTGATTCTTTCCCCTATGTAAATGCTAAATACTCTCTTTTGACAACAAAGATTCTTGTTAATGAATGGTTAATGTTGATGCCCTTATTTGCCTTCCATTTTTGGGATTTTCCACTGTAAAAGTGGTAGATATCTTGATGATGAATTATTTAGCAGAGGCAGTATCCATATTTATGAACAAAAATCCCATTTTGCTTCCATTACATATGCATCATCATTAAACAAAATGTTGGGATGTTTGATTTTTCTAAAGGGAAAAAATCCATGTCGATCCTCAAGTTTGGTGTGCACCAACGAATACGGGTTGTAATTGAGCTGAGCTAAGCTTTGGAATATTCAAATTTGGCTCACTGAAATTTTGAGTTCAAATTAAAGCCGAGTTTTTATCAGCTCAAAATCTTTTTCAATTTTGGTTAGTTTAAAGCTTGCGAACTAACGAGTGTATTTACAAGCCTAAAGAAGCATCTTAAACAAGTATGTTTACGAAGTAAAAACGAGTCTCTTAAACGAGTATAGTAAATGAACATATTCACAAATTTATTATGAGCTTAATAAACGATCTTGTTCACGAGTTTTAATGAGTTTGTTCGTCAACATTTTTTCAAGCTTGTTCACTGAGGCGTTACGAACAGCTTGACTCATTTATAGTCTTTCTCACTTTATGTTCAAATTATATTATGCTAATGAATAAAAATAAACTTAATAACATATATAAAACTTTACATTAAGCCTAAATTTTAAAGGGTAATTTAAATGCTAAGAATTTAAACTCTTGAGGGTTTAGGATTTAGGGGTTAAAACTTTAAAGGATTAAGGGTATAAATCATAATTTTTTACTAATCAAACTTACAAACAAACTTTATGAAAGCTTGTTCAGGAACACTCTCGCTGACTTGTTCATGAACTCGTTTATAAACAACTAAACAAGCATATTCATAAACACTTAAAACATGCATGTTTGCAAGTTTGTTCACTAGTCTGATCGTTAACACTCAAACAAGCTTATTCGCGAACTTTACGAGATGGAGTTTTGAAGCATTGAAGTTCGACTCATTTACAAATTGAACCTAATTTTTAACTCAAACTTAGCTTATTTACTAATGAATTAAGTCACGAACGAATTATCACTAAGCGAAACACTTAAAAGATGTATATTTAAAAATATAATATGATTAACTAGGGTATATGCGTCCTTATGGCCAAACTGCTCTTCTTTGAAATCCATTAGGTTTTGTGTTTTAGTCGGTTGAAGCCACAATTTTTAAATATTAGGCGTTTGAATTTGTTCACTCACAGCAAACAACAATCTTTCAAAATGACAATTTTAGAATTAAGCGCCAATTTTTTTCTCATTTATTTACAAATATATTAATTATAACAGTAAGTGGAAAATACAATTGTTCCTTTTGGATTGTTGTCTGATCAAAATTAGAACAAATAAAATATGCCATTTAAAACTAATAATTTAAATATCATAATAATTTTATCACAAATCTATATTATTAAAGAAATAGGAGATGCTAAAATTTCGACACGTAACAGTTTATATGTTTGACACGTAGTTATAATTTTTATTTTCTTATTTCACAATTGTTTGACAGTAGATGTGCATGAACAATTGTTTCACAAATCTATATCAATATTTATTTGTCCTAATTTTTTTAACATAAATAATTTATCAAACAAATATATATATTATAATTTATATTATTAATTAAATTAATATAATCGCAAAATACGATTATATTAACTTCATCACAAATTACTGATAACAGCAGATGTGCATGAACAATTTTTGACGGAAGAAGTTACCATTTAAAGCAAAAGATCGCAATTTGGCGGCTATTCTCAACAAAAAGTCGCAATTCGCAACATCAGATTGATAAATAAAGGAGGGAAACAAAATAAATTGCAATGCAAATCATAAAATATAATACCAAATATTACGAAAGTTGAGTTTTTTTTTTGTTGAGATCAGACGACCACGCCCACATAGCACTTCAACAAACAGGTAACTTTGCCACATAGCAAACTTTGGTCAAAAACAGAAAGATACTAGTAAAGAAAACATACATACCACATCACACTCGTTGCAGCACTTCAACAGCTCTTTAGTACTCCTCGCCCTCGTCATCTCCACCCTCACCAGATTCAGCCCCAACCTCCTCATAATCCTTCTCCAGTGCAGCAAGATCCTCGCGAGCCTCTGAGAACTCTCCTTCCTCCATTCCCTCACCCACATACCAGTGAACAAAAGCACGCTTTGCATACATCAGATCAAACTTGTGGTCGATGCGAGAAAACACCTCTGCAACACTTGTGGAGTTGGAAATCATGCAGACGGCCCTCTGCACCTTGGCAAGGTCGCCACCAGGAACAACAGTGGGTGGCTGGTAGTTGATACCACATTTGAATCCGGTGGGGCACCAGTCGACAAACTGAATGGTGCGTTTCGTCTTGATGGTGGCCACTGCGGCATTGACATCCTTAGGCACAACATCGCCCCGGTACATCAGGCAGCATGCCATGTATTTGCCATGACGAGGGTCGCATTTGGCCATCATTGATGAGGGCTCAAAAGCACTGTTGGTGATTTCAGCGACTGAGAGCTGCTCGTGGTAGGCTTTCTCCGCAGAGATGACCGGTGCATAAGATGAAAGCATGAAGTGGATTCTTGGGTAGGGAACCAAGTTGGTTTGGAACTCAGTTACATCCACGTTCAGTGCACCATCAAACCTCAAAGAAGCAGTCAAAGAGGAAATCACCTGCAATACATACAATAAGATTTAAAATTGCCATTCAAAATGCAAGAACAAATAATAGAACCATGTCTGATTAATAGAGAAGATCATATACCTGAGATACAAGTCTATTGAGGTTGGTATAAGTAGGACGCTCAATATCAAGAGAGCGCCTGCAGATATCATATATAGCCTCATTGTCAAGAAGCACAGCAACATCAGTATGCTCCAACAAGGAGTGAGTAGAGAGCACACTGTTGTAAGGCTCGACAACAGATGTCGAAACCTGAGGGGATGGGTACACAGTGAAACCCAATTTCGACTTCTTTCCATAGTCGACAGATAAACGCTCCAAAAGCAACGAGCCAAGACCAGAACCCGTTCCACCACCAACGGCATTGAACACAAGGAATCCTTGAAGGCCAGTGCAGTTATCAGCCAACTTCCTAATACGATCCAAGCAGAGATCAACAATCTCTTTCCCAACTGCAATTAACCAAACCAAAAGTTAAATCACAATTCATATATTATAAACAAAGCAACGCTCAGTAGTAACATTAAATGGAATGCAATGCAATTATTACTTGTGTAATGGCCGCGAGCAAAGTTGTTGGCAGCATCTTCCTTGCCACTGATGAGTTGTTCAGGGTGGAAGAGCTGGCGGTACGTTCCAGTCCTTACTTCATCAATGACAGTAGGCTCAAGATCGACAAAGACAGCACGTGGAACATGCTTCCCTGCACCAGTTTCACTGAAGAAGGTGTTAAATGCATCATCTCCTCCTCCGACAGTCTTATCACTTGGCATTTGGCCATTAGGCTGTATTACAGAGCAAACAATAATTTTGTTAGCATTCAATTAATTCTGAAAAATCCATTTCAACATTTTACATGGAATCTACTTATACAAGTTATCATTTGTCAAATGCAGATCATTAATTTCTGCTTCTCAAACGATAAAACAAAATTAAATTATCTTCAGATACAAGAACAGCAGGTTTGGAGTTAAAACGGTTATAATTTAGAAATCCAGATCTGTTCAATCATTATGCACAACAGAGTTTATTCACAAAATTTGCTACTCCTGGAAATGAAATCTAATTGAGACAGATCTATCCGATTATAAAATCATTAACACAAAATTATAAAATAAAAAATAAAGAACAGATCTAGTCATAAATTCAACATTTGATAACAAATGGATTACTGAAAAACAAAAAGTTAAGATCTAAACCAAAAAACAAAATGAAGCGAAAAAGAAGCAGTAAATAATGAGATGTAAAAAAAAAGAGACCTGTATGCCATGCTCAAGGCAGTAAAGTTCCCAGCAAGCATTTCCGACCTGAATACCGGCCTGACCAATGTGAATCGAAATACACTCTCTCATTTTCAAAAGACAAAGAGATCAGCGAGACGATAATGGAGATATAAAGAGGGAGGCGTTTGTGAAGACGCCTTCTGAGAGTTTTGAAATGGAAATGTAGGTTGTGAAGGGGGTATTTATAGGAGGGAAAAAATGGTTGAGAGGTTTGTGTTGTATGGTGGGGTGGTGGGGCTAAAGTGACTGCGGTTGAGTTAAGGTTAAGCAAATATGGCATGGGGATGGTGACGGTTGTGAGATTTGATTGGTTGGCCTTTTGCTTTTTTAAATTTTGCCAGCTCAGAGGGTGTGTTTATGTGAGAAAAGTTCACAGTGGTACTTATAATTTTTGTTCTTACCACAAATGCACCTCCACTCATTTAAATAAATAACACAATCTCGAATGAAATCCTATATTCTTTCTATTTCTATTTTTTTATTACTATTACAAAAATAAAATTTTTTTAATTATGCCGTGCAATTTTGCAATTGATTTTTTAATTTATCACTGTTTGCCTCTTTTTAAAAGGTGGCACACGTCATCCTTTCCTAACAATGAAAGCACGAACGAAGTCAGAAAATTAAATGAACGCGAGCATGTCAGGAATTTTACCATTATTCCGAAAAAAAAATAAATTAAATGCGCAAAAACTTAAACTTTAATCAAACGATTGCTACTGAGAAAAATAGGACGATCTTTACTCAATGGTCCTTGGCTCAATGAACTCAAATTGTCAATCGAAAATAATAAATAACAAGAAATTAAAGATGACGTAAAGCTTAAAGAAAATACGAGAAACTAAAGCTTTGACAATGACTGAATAATGCTGTAAAATGATAGCTAATTTGCTGTCTGATGATGAGTTGATGAGTGTGTTCAATTTTCACGTTGAACTAGTATTTGTAGGGTTCTGGCGAGAATTGTCTTCCTTTGGCAGCAAATACTTTCCTTTGGCAGCCAACAAATATTCTCCTTAATTGATGTTGTTGCCTTGCAAAATAAATCAAATATTCTTCCAATATTCTGATTTATTTCCTTTCTTGTCGAATTGATTCCATGATATTTTCTGTCAACATTTCCTAGTAGGATCGAGCTTGTCTAGTTAATTCGGTCCGCAGACCAGAATTATTTTGTGTAAACAATTGGGATAATTTTATATCTACCTCTTTTTCATTATTTAATTGCATACTAAAATGTTTTTTTAAATGTTTCTTATTTCTACCTTTTAATTTACAAATAATACGGAATTGCTTTGTACCCTTCATTTACACAAACGAAACTACTGAGCCCATGAACCACACTATCAAACCGGATTCCCTGAAAATGAAACCACCACCAAACTCCACTTCCACCACAAAACAAGAACCATATACCATTAATTTCCCAAAACTTAATACGTAATTAGGAAACAAAATTGAACCAGAACAATTCAAAATATCTTCGGCCCACATCTCATATCTACAAAATTGAACCTTGTAATCGTGGCACAAGAAAAACGAATGGAGATGTAGTGGAGGAGAGACATTGGAGATGAAAGGAACTAATGAAGATGAAAGAAAAAGAAAAGGCATCAAATCTATAGGTGACAATTTCTATTATTGTTTAATTACTGTGAAGAATGAAAGAGGAGAGGAGACCAAAACGATAACCTTACCTTGAGATAAGAAAGACGAACTGAAGAGAGGTACGGTGGTGGAGACGTTGAATTGGGAGGTAGGAGAAGGAGAGACGTCGGAGAAGTTGTTTGTGCCATAGAGAGAGGAGATGGAAGTGCATAGAGTAAGTGTTTAATCCAAGAAAAACGTATAAGTTGTAAATAAAAAACTACAAAAGCAATTAAAAAACCCAACATGAAAAAATAAAATAAAAATAGAAATTGTGCAATAAAAAACATAAAAGACGTGTAAGGGATAATTAACC
>CANYCX012147464.1:0-10888 GCA_948193385.1 Breynia disticha f. nivosa | reverse complement strand
TTGAGTTACAGGAATTGCAACGATAGTTTGAGGAATTATTAGATAAAGGTTTTATATGACCTAGCGTATCACCTTGGGAAGCACCAGTGTTGTTTGTACGGAAGAAGGATGGTAGTATGTGATTATGTATCGACTACCGTTAGCTGAATAAAGTAATAGTAAAGAACAAGTATCCGTTGCCATGAATAGATGATTTGATTGATCAGCTGCGGGGAGCTACAATATTTTCTAAAATTGACCTTAGGTCAGGTTATTGGTACGTGAGAGTTTAGGATAGCTCGATTGAGAAGACAATGTTTTGGACTCGAAACAAGGCATTTTGAGTTCACTGTTATGCCATTCAGGTTGACGAATGCACCAGCTATATTTACAGCACTGATGAATAAAATATTTCAGCCTTATTTAGATAATTTTGTGGTTGTGTTTATTGATGATGTTCTGGTGTATTCGAGAGATAGGGAAGAGCATAGGTGACATTTGAGGATTCTGTTGGAGTTGCTACAAGAAAAAGAGTTGTATGCTAAGTTCAGCAAATGCGAGTTCTAGATGTCTGAGGTTATCTTTCTAGGACATATGATTTCAGCAGAGGGAGTGAAACTGGATCCTAGTAAGATAAAGGAAGTCCAGGAGTGGGAAGCTCTGAAAAATGTATCAGAGGTACGTAGTTTTTTGGGTCTAGAAGGTTATCATCACCGTTTTATAGAGAATTTTTTGATGATAGCTAGACCTATGACATCCTTGTTGAGGAAGAATGCTCCATTTGTCTGAATGATAACTGTGAAGTGAGTTTCTAGGAACTAAAGAAGAGATTGGTTGAAGCTCCAGTTCTGATGACCTTCGCAGGAGGTGGCTTTGTTGTTTATACAACGCTTTTGGAGCTGGATTAGGTGGGGTATTGATGCAGCATGGCAGAGTGATTGCATATACTTCACGACAGATATGATGGCACGAGACTAACTACCCGACACACGATCTGGAGTTACCAGCGATCATTCATGCTCTGAAGGTTTGGCGTCATTATCTATATGGTGAGACTTTTCATATTTTCACTAATCATAAAACTCTGAAGTATGTTATGACACAGTGAGAGCTGAACCTTTGATAGAGGCGGTGGATTGAGTTATTAAAAGATTATAACTGCACGATTGAGTATCATCATGGAAAGGCAAATGTAGTTGCCGACGCTTTAAGCAGAAAAACAAAAGAGGATGATTCAGTGATTTATGGAGTAGATTTGTTGTTTTCTTTACGAGAGATGCAAGTGGAGTTAGATTTGATTGAGGATCAGATGTTAGCCAATATTAGCGTTCGACCACATATGCGAGATGTGATTGCTGAGCATAAGAAAGAAGATGATCATCTAATGCAGATTAAGAAGAAAGTTGAGAAAGGAAAAGTACCTACTTTACACCAACTTGATGATAATGATGTATTGAATTATCGAGATAGACTGTGTGTTCCTGATATTGCAGAGTTGAAGAACGAGCTGATGACAGAGGCTCATTCTTTTCCTTTATCAGTTCATCCTGGCAGTACAAAAATATATCAGGATATGAAATAGTTGTATTGGTGGGTACATATGAAAAGAGATATAGCTGAATTTGTTTTGAGATGTCTCTAGTGTCAACAGATAAAAGCAGAACATCGAGCTCCAGCAGAAAAAATGAGACAACTTGAAATTCTAGTATGGAAGTGGGAGAAAATCACTATGGATTTTATTATTGGTTTATCGAGGACATTTAGACATCACATTGTTATCTGGGTTATTATTGACAGACCGATAAAATCGGCTCATTTATTAGCTATCTGACAGGAGGATACATTGGATAGACTTGTTGATTTATATGTGGCTGAGATTGTCAGGTTACATGGTGTTCCTACTTCGATTGTGTCTGATCGTGATCCTAGGTTTACATTGTGATTCTGGCAAAGTCTCCAGCATGCGATGGGTACTCATTTGTGGTTTAGCACGACTTTTCATCCGCAGACTGATGGTCAGTCAGAGAGGATGATTCAGACAGTAGAGGATATGCTTCGTGTTTGTATTTTGGAGTTTGGTGGCAACTGGGATAATCACTTACCTTTAGTCGAATTTTCGTACAATAATAGTTATCATTCTATTATTGGTATGGCACCATACGAGGCATTATACGGGAGACGGTGCAGGAGTTAAGTTTACTGGGATGTTGAGGGTTTACGACAGATTGAGGGACCAGTGTTGGTTCAACAACCCTGGATAAAATAAATGTTGTAAAAAGATGTATGCAAGCAGCTCTGGATCTTTAAAAGAGCTACTACGACCGACATCATCGAGAGATAGAGTATGCAGTCGATGATAGAATTTTTTTGCAAGTACCACCCTAGAGAGGTGTTATTCGATTTCAAAAATATTGAAAGTTAAGTCCTAAGTATAACAGACTGTATGAGGTTATCGAGAGAGTGGGACCACTGCCATACAGATTGAGATTACCAGCAGAGTTATCCCGATTACATGATGTATTCTATGTTTCTATGTTGAGAAGGTACCGATATGACCCTAGCCACGTGTTCAGTGCTCTAGAGTTAGAGATATCTGAGGAGTTGACTTATGAGGAGAAGCTTATTGAGATTTTAGACAGACAGGTGAGACGGTTGAGAAATCATGAGATTCCAATGGTTTTGGTGAAGTGGAGTTTTCATTCACCAAAAGAAGTGACTTAAGAGGTTGAGTAAGATATGAGACGACAATATCCATATCTATTTTCAGATTCCACGTTAGAGCATTGAGGTATGTTCTGATTCTGCATTTTGATATGGGATGTGATAATCCTTTGATTTGAATGCTACATTGTTTTTAGCATGTTATGATTTCAAGTTAAGTAGTAACTTAACTTGATTTACTTTATGATTATGAAGGAAAGATCTTAGATTGATGATCGATGAGTTTGAAGCCTTGCAATGTTGATTACGGGTACGTTTTGAGATTTTGGGTCATTTTCTATTGATGTTTTGGTTGTATTGCTTAGGACTTAAAAAGGTTCTAAGTATAAAAGTTAAAGACATTCACATACCATACTTCGGTTTGAGTTATGATTTGACTTATTTTAAATTTTGGGGACAAAATCTTTTAATTAAGGGAGAATTGTAACGTCCTGGAATTTTTTAGAAAAGAAATATATGAAAAATAGATTAAAACATAAGCGAATCGGATGAAAAATTAGGAAAATGCAAAAGTCGAAAAATTAGGAAAATGCAAAAGTCAAAAAATTAGCACAACCCTGTGCCATCAGCGCGACCTCATGCACAACCCTGTGCCATCAGAACGACCCCGTGCTCATGCAAATTTCCAAGAATTTCTAGAATTTTTGAAATAAATTTGAAAATATAAGCACGACCTGATAGCATGGTCCGTGCCTAAGGTTGTGCCGACTTATCTGATATAAATACTTTACTGTTTCATTCATTTTCATTCACAAAATAGAGCCAAAACCTTCTAACCTTCAAAAAAGAAGCCCTAGAATCATCAGAGGAGGAAGTTCAACCAGTATTTCAGTAAGAAATAACTAAATTTCTGCAAGATTCACAGCCAAGTTGTTAAGGTAAGCTTATTTAGTTGTTTTATAAATGAATATAAGAAGTTTAGCTTCTAAGATATAGGTTTGAACTGAAGTTGAGTTCTAAAAAACATGTATTTAAGTAGAAAGAGCTTGATTAACCTAATATACATGATTTAGATCAATGTAGAACATGAATTGATTGGCTCTATAAAGATTAGTTCAGGTGGAAGGTTTCTGAGAAATGACAAATGCGAGCTAAGAATAGTGTTTTATGATTCTAAGTGGAGAATCAATGTGGATATGGATAGTTAACAACATATATGTGATTAATTTCATACAGGATAATTTGTACGACGAGTGAGAGGATTTTGAGTTAGTGTTTAGAGTGCCTATTTTACTTACTTTCTATGTAAGTGTTCTTATGCTTATTATATTGATTTGTAAATCTATTCTTTAGGCTTAGTTAAATGTAACACTATGTGTCCTATAATGATCTGTTGAGATTGATAAAGTTAGACGAATCAATATTGAAAATGAATCAAATGAATGGATTGATGATAAGTTGATTTGGATGACTTATGATGTTGAAAATGATATGATTGCTAAATGTTGACATATAGTAGATATGAAACCTATGTGGTATGTTTTGATTGAGATGATGTTGATATTATACCTACGTGGTATATGTTCATTATGCGATGTTGATATGCTTTCTTTGTTCTCTTACTGTGTGTTATGAACGATATTATAGAAAGCATGATAATATGAACCTGTGTGGATATGATCTGCTCTGTGTGAGCTATGTTGCGTGCAGATATGAATGACTTTCATATTGATTTCATTCATACATTTGCATATAGCATATCTATATGACACGAGCCTGTGTGGCAAGCCTGTGTGGTGTTTATAATGATTATTCCTATGTTGACTTACCTGTGTGGATTAAAGGACTAAGCTGTGTGTTGTCCTCGACTGAGCTGTGTGCGGTCCAAAACTTATCTTGTGTAGTACAAAGGTATTCTTTGTGGAATGAGCTGTGTGAGATCTAGAACCCGGGTCATCCTGTGTGGATTTTCATTAGCATTTCATATCATGCATTTACATTTGTATAATGTTATGATTCTGATCCTATGTGGAAAATTAAGCCTGTGTGGTTCATAATTGCTGAGAATAACCCTGTGTGGAATTTGATTTACGTTATCTTCATATTGCTGTGTGCAATATGAACGTTCTGTGTGAACCTATGATTCAGATAATAATCCTGCGTGGATTGTCGAGCCGTGTGTTGTTTTCTATCGGTGTGATTTGTTTGACTACCCTATAGAGATGCTATAGGGAGAAAACACTTAGGCACGCCTTCGTGCTGATTCGTATTTTTTCTCTGCACATCATTTACTTTATGTTAAGCTAAGAAACCTTACTGAGTATATTTTATACTCAACCCCATTTATTGTTTAAATGATTATGCAAATCGTAGGTAGCTGCTGTAGCTGGACGACAGAGGTGATCACCGTGTCCAGAGCATACGTCAGAGGTCGAGCTCCAGAGTTCATTTTTTAGATTTTGCTTTGTACATAGTATACATTTTTGTATATACACGCAGGATTTGAGTTTGAATGTTTTTCAAACTATTTGCTTCTACTTGTGTTTGATATTTGAAATGAAAACAGTTTGGGCCGAGTTGTATATAAAGATCGTGTATATATATATTTTCTCTCCTCTATTCTATTTTTAGATCTAATTTCATATTATTTCTTAAATTATATTGATTATAAGGAAAAACAGGATTTTAAATTTGAGCTTCACACTAGGGATGGATTGGTTATCCAAAAAATTGGGCTATGGCCGACTGCTATTCGAAACAAGTTATGATTGAGGTTGATGGTGAGAGAAGTGTATTGTTAGTAGGCGACAGGAAGACTATTCCTTCATGCGCAATTTTAGCAATTATTATTACGAGGATGATTAGAGAGGGGTGTGATGCCTATCTTGCTTTAGTGATTGATCTGAATCAACCTAAGTTAGAGGTGCGAGATGTAGAGATTGTACGTAAGTATCCTGAGGTATTTCCTAATGAGTTACCAAGATTGCCGCAACAGCGAGAGGCTGATTTTAGGATTGAGACTGTTTTGGGAGAAGCTCCAGTATCTATTGCACCTTACAAGATGATAGCTGTTAAGTTATAGGAGTTGAAACGACAGTTGGAGTAGTTATTAGAAAAAGTTTTTATACGACCCATCATATTACCTTGCGGAGCACCAGTGTTGTTTGTGCGAAAGAAAGACGATAGTATGCGATTGTGTATCAACTATCGTCAACTAAACAAGGTGACTGTGAAAAACAAATATCTGTTCCCACAGATAGATGATCTAATTGATCAGCTGCTGGGAGCTACAGTTTTCTCTAAAATTGACTTAAGGTCAGGGTATTGGCAACTAAGAGTTGAGGATAGTTTGATTGAGATTACAACGTTCAGGATACGGGCATTTTGAGTTCACTATAATGCCATTCGGGTTGAGGAATACACCAACTGTGTTTATAGCACTGATGAATAAGGTATTTGAGCCTTATTTAGATCAGTTTGTGGTTGTGTTCATTGATGATGTATTAGTGTATTCGAGAGATAGGGAGGAGCATCAGAGACACCTTTGTATTGTGTTAGATTTGCTGAAAAAAAAAGAGTTGTATGCTAAGTTAAGCAAATGAGAGTTCTGGATGTCTAAGGATATCTTTCTAGGACATGTGATCTCAGCAGAGGGAGTAAAACCTGATCCTAGTAAGATAAAAGTAGTTCAGGAGTGGGAAGCTCCAAATAATCTTTCTGAGGTACGAATTATTTTGGGTTTAGCTGGGTATTATCATAGATTTAAAGAGGATTTTTTGAAGATAGCTAGACCTATGACATCTTTGTTGAGAAAGAATACTCTATTCATCTGGAATAACAAGTGCAAAGAAAGTTTTTGCAAATTAAAGAAAAGGTTAGTCGAAGCTCCAGTTCTGATGTTACCAAGTCAGGGTGGTGGCTTTGTTGTGTATACAGATGCATCTAGAGCTGGGTTAGGTGGAGTATTGTTGCAGCACGACAGAGCTATTGCATATACTTCAGGATAGTTGAGACTGTATGAGACTAAGTACCTGACATACAATCTTAAGTTAGCTAGAATCATTCATGCTCTAAAGGTTTGACGTCATTACTTATGCTGGGAGACTTTTCAGATATTCACTAATCATAAGAGTCTCAAGTATGTTATGACACAGTGAGAGCTGAACCTTTGACAGAGGCATTGGATAGAGTTGTTGAAAGATTACGACTACAAGATTGAGTATCATCTTGAAAAGGAAAATTTAGTTGTTGATGCCTTGAGTAGGAAAGAAAAAGGGGATGATGATTTAGTTACTTATATAATGGAGTCTCTATTTGCCTTGTGAGATTTACGTGTTCAGTTGGATTTGATTGAGGATCAGATGTTAGCCAACATTAGAGTTCGACCTCATATATCAGAGTTGATTGCTGAGCATCAAAAAAATGTTTATCTGATGCAAATCAAGAAGAAAGTTGAGCAAGGAAAGGTATCTACTTTACACTGACTTCACGATAATGGTGTATTGTATTATCAGGATAGACTATGTGTTCTTGATATTCCAGAGGTGAAGAATGAGTTAATGATTGAGGCACATGCTTCACCTTTATCAATTCATCGTGGCAGTACTAAGATTTACCAAGATATGAGAGAGTTGTACTGGTGGGTACATATGAAGATGGATATAGCTAAGTTTGTTGTGAGATGTCTACCTTGTCAGCATATTAAGGCAGAACATCAAGCACCAGCCAAAAAACTGAGACCACTTGAGATTTCAAAGTGGAAGTGGGAGAAAATCACCATGGATTTTATTATCGTTTTACCGAGGACGTTTCGACACCGCGATGCTATCTGGGTTATTATTGACAGATTGACGAAATCGGCTCATTTCTTAGCTATTCGACAGGAGGATACATTGGATACGTTAGCTGATTATATGTTGCTGAGATTGTCAGCTTACATGGTGTCCCTACTTCTACTGTATCTGATAGTGACCTAGGTTTACATCGCAATTCTTACAGAGTTTACATAATGCAATGGGTACTCGTTTGAGGTTTAGCACGACTTTCCATCCATTGACTCATGGTCAGTCGGAGAGGACGATTCAGATAGTAGAGGATATGCTAAGAGCATGTATTTTGGAGTTTGTAGGTAATTAGGACGATCATTTACCTATGGTTTAGTTTGCATACAATAATAGCTATAATTCTAGTATCGGGATGACACCTTACAAGACCTTATATGGGAGACGATGTGAGAGTCCAGTGTACTGGGATGTTGAGGGTTTGCGAAAGATTGAGGGGCCAGAGTTGGTTCAGCAAACCCTAGATTAAGTGAATGTTGTGAAAAGATATATGCAAGCAACTTAGGATTGTCAGAAGAGCTACTACGATCGACATCACAGAGAGATAGAGTATGCAGGTAGTGGTAAAGTTTTCTTCCAAGATTCACCCTGGAGAGGTTCTATTGGATTTGGGAAGCGTGGAAAACTCAGTCCTAGGTATATTGGGCTGTACGAGATTATCAAGAGAGTGGGATCACTGGCATACAGACTGAGGTTACCAGTAGAGTTGTTCCAATTACATGATGTATTTCATGTTTCTATGTCGAGATGATACTGATCTGAGCCTAGTCATGTGTTGAGTGCTCCAGAGTTAGAGATATCTGAGGAGCTGACTTATGAGGAGAAGCCTATTGAGATTTTAGACAGACAAGTGAGGCAATTATAGAATCGTAAGATTCTGATGGCTTTAGTAAATTGGAGTTTTCATTCACCAAAAGAAACTACTTGGGAGGTTGAGTCAGATATGAGACAACAGTATCCATATTTGTTTCCAGACTCTTTATCAGAGCATTGAGGTATGTTTTGATTCTGGATAAGATTCCAATTTTGAATGTTAAGAATATTTGTTTTGATTGATGACTTGATTGGTTTTACTTTGGATTTTATTTGGTTTAAATTTTGGGGACGAAATTTTCTAAGAGGGGGAGAATTGTGACATTCCGGAAATTATTTTACGGAAATGATTATTGGAAATAAGAATTTTCGTATTGAAATGATGAAAAGTAAATGATTAAACTTTGGTATATGAAGGTTTATTGAAGGTTGATATAAGGGGTGTGTGAAATAACCAAGAAAAAAGGAGAAATGCTGAAAATCAGAGAACTACACGTTGTGGCAGACAAGTACGTGCAGTGTCCATGACCACATGTTCTTCACGGATTTTTGGAAAAAAATATAAGCTTGCTCGACTTAATAGAACCTTCACGAAAAAAACATTTAGGTTCAGAGAAAAATAGCAAAAGAGAGCTGAGAATCAACAAGAAACATTGTTCTTGGGTGAGATGGATTGATTTAGGAAGAAGAAACATTAGTCTTGTAAGAAATCAATACCAAATCAACAAGGTAGGATTGATAGACAGTTTACAAGAAGTTATGAAGTATTATGCTGAAATTGAATGATTGAATGTGTTTGAACTGCAATTTATGCTGGAAATACTTGTAATTATGTGTTAGGGACTTGAATAACTTTTATGGTTTAAAGGATGTAAATTGTGGTAAGGATGAATTGTAGGAAGATTAGTTCATGAAGGAAAATTGTGGAAAAGGATGAATTAATGTGTAGAATGATATTTTGATGATTCTAAGTAGAGAATCAATGTGAATATAGCTAGTTAATGAATTGTATGTAATTAATTTCGTACATGCAGATTTGTACAATGATTGAGCGGAGTTTGAGTCAGCATTGAGATTGTTGATTTTGCCTTACTTCGAGGTAAGTGTTCTATGCTTACGTATAAGTGTTCTTATGCTTACTAAATTTCATTCATAAGATTAATCATAAGTAACAATGTAGATTTTCTAGGCTTATATATATGTAAATATATTTGGCCTATAGTGTTGTGAATTGAGGATTGGTCCTTTAGCCTGCAGACTTGATCCACCTTCAGAGTTAGCATAGATTCACGATGTTTTTCATGTAAGTGTGCTCAGGAGATATAGGTCGGATCCTACCCATGTTGTACCAGAGTCAAAAGTACAAATTTTAGAAAACCTAACCTATAGAGAAGAACCTATTCAGATTGTGGATCATAGAACGAAACAGTTAAGAACCAAACAGATTTCAATGGTTAAAGTTCTCTAAAAACATCATAATCTGGAAGAGGAAACATGGAAAACAGAGGATAGAATGAGAAAAGAATATCCACAACTCTTCACAGGTATATTTTATTTATAATAAGTAATTGCATTTGCATTTAGAAACATATAAGATAGATATCGGCAAAAAGAAACATAGACTTGAATTTCAAGGACGAAATTCTTTAAGGGGGAAGATTTGTAACATCCTCGTCCTGAAATGACATAATTAATGTCATGAGTAAAATGTTTAAGAAAAATAAGAAATTATTCGTTAAAATAAAGAAAATAAGTGATTGAAAACAAGCTTGAGATAGATTGATAAAAGGTTAATGGAAGTTTGAAGTTAAGTCATTAAGAAATCAAAGGAAGCTTGAAAACTGAGAATTACACGTGGTGAGGGAAGAAAAATGCGTGGTAGGCACGACCACGTGTACTCCACACCCACCACATGTACTTCTATGTTCTGTGAAAAAATATAAGTTCTTTTGCACGAGAATTACAAAGAACCTTCAAGATATTTACAAAGATTGGGAGAGAATCAGAGAGAGAGGTTTAAGGCTCTAGAGAGAGAATTGAGTGGGAGATTATGAGATTAAGTGAGGGAATTGATTGAAACTATCAAATTGATCATAATCTCGAGCCGGGAACTATTGTTATATTTGAATTAGGTAAAACTCAAAGTCTATCGTAAAATTTTACGAGATTTATTAGTTTTACTATTGAATTGATTATTGAAATGAATAGAATTAAGTTAGAATTGATTGAAATTTAGTAATTAATGATCTAAAACGAATTCAAAAATTTATAGGGTTAGGTTTTGGGTTTGTAAATTAGAGAAGCAAAAGTAATAAAGTTTTTAGGACATCCATTATAATTATCGTTATATAGGATCTTATAGAAAGATTTATATATGGTTTATATAGGATGAAAGACCAGACGATCAGGGCAGGACTAGGGTTTTCAAAGGTCCGAGTATTTCAGTTGACAGGTGAGTAGTCTAACTCACTTAAATATAATGAATATGAAAATTTATATATGATATTGATTAAGTACTCGAATTTATATATGAATTGTGATAAAATGTGATAAAATGGTAAAATGTGGAATTGGTATAAAATTGGAAATGAATA
>CANYCX012145919.1:0-13678 GCA_948193385.1 Breynia disticha f. nivosa | reverse complement strand
GCACAGGAAACATTCACATAATGCATATGATCATGAATATACTTACATGCTCCATTTCAATCACATTTCACACATAACAATTTCATAACCGCAATTGTATACAAGCCAACATATATCACCTCATTTCTTAAAATCTTCCCAAAGGAAGCACACGAACTCATCACATTCAAGACCCACATTAGGTCCACATGTAATATCAATCAAGTACAAGTTCACAATTCTTACCAATTTGCACCTATTATTTCATAATCACAACTCAATCACGAAGGCACGTAGGCCAAATCACGCATTAAACATTTACTCACACAAAAACCACATCAGAGTAAGTGGTAAAGCACTTACTACCATAAAATCCAACATACATCATTCACAAGTATATATCCAAGTAAGTGGTAAAACACTTACCTTGCGTTCCCGCGACGCGGTTCGGTCCTAGACCTCCGATTCGAATTCCGTTAGCTATCCCCTACACACATTAAATCACATTTCATGTCATATTCATGATTCTAAACTCCATTTCTCATTCACCTAGTCTTTTTCCAAAAATCCCAAATTTTCCTAAACCCTTAAATTCTCAAATCCGTCCAAATCTTTCGTTTTATGGTCAAAGACCTATGAAAACATTCACTACAACCAAAACCCATCAAAACCCTACCAAATGCATCTACTTTCATCAACATTTTAGCCTTGTAATTGGAAATCTTACCTTTTTCCGAAACCTAGAACACTAGGTTGTAGAGGGAGGAATTTGAACCTTGATTCGATGTTATCTCCCTAAAATCTTAGTGTTTGATGGTGGGTTTGATGGTTAGGAGGGTCGGAGATGAGGGGAAAAAGGGTTTGGGAAGGAAAAGGGTGATATGAGGATGAGTTTTAGGGTTTGGATCTGTTTTCTGCCCCTTTTAAAACTGTCCGCTCGACACGAACGGTTTGGGGAACGGTTTACCAAACCGTTCTCCAACCCGTTTCATCCTTCTGGCAGCTCTACACACAACCGAACGGTTTGCCGAACGGTTTAGCAAACCGTTTGCTATCCCGTTCGCACGATTCTGGGCGACTCTCCAGGTAGAACGGTTTATGAAATGGTTTTGACAAACCGTTTTCCATCCCGTTCGACCACACTGTCCAGCCAATATCTCAAAACAGTTTGGGGAACATTTTCCTTGACCGTTCTCCATCCCGTTCTCTTTCTGGCAAATCATTCAAACAACCGAACGGTTTGGGGAACGGTTTGCCAAACCGTTCTCCATCCCATTCCCGACCATTCAGGGCACTTTCCTGAAACTTGTCATTGAAATTATACGGGGGTATTTTTGGGGCGTTACAATCATGATATTTGTGGGCTTTTCAAACATAGCATTTAAAACGTTTCTATTCACTTCTGCATTTTGAAATACATTGTGTATGGCAAATCTTAATCGATATTTGATGTTTGTAAAACTATGCTTTCATTTTTCTCTCCTATAACTTATCTTTTAAAAAAAAATATAGGGTGCAAATTTCAACATTTATTCAAAAAATGAGTTTTGCAAAAATTTGACGTCACATGCTTGGGAGGTTATGCCTCCATATGGTTGATTATATGTGATAAATGCTTATTTGTTGAAATGGTAACAATTATATGTCGTTAAAGGACTTAAATGCTTGTGAGCCTTTATGTGGATTGTTTGGAAATTGTGTGGATTGGTATGTTGTGAACACTAAAAGATGATAGTGAAGTGTTATGAGAACGTTATCTTGATGATTTGATCAATGTTGTAAGTATGTAATGTGTTAAGTGTTGAATGTTCATAAGTTTGTGGCTTATGACTTATGTGATGTCCTTTGTGGTAAGTGTGGTACAAATATAACCATAATGCTTATAATGAAAATGTTTGAAACTCCATGTGTATACTATAAGAGTTCCTTAGGATTGTGGTAATGGTTTGGGCGCCACGAGTTGGCTGTGTATGGTATGTGTGATTATATAATTGAGAATAATGTTTTGAGATGAGCTACTAATGCTTGGGTTGTGGTATGATATGTTGTGGTTATTTCTTGCCACAAGTTGACTTTTTATGAATGATGTGTTGAATTATGTTGCTTTGTCATGTGCATGTTGTGAATGTTCCTTTATGATTATGATGATGAACTCTTTTGAGTTACAAATATGTATGTCGATTTGGCCACCAGTTTGGCCATTATAAGCATGTTTGGCTTATGTTGTGATATGTATGATTTGTGGAATATTCATGTGCATGTGTTATTGTGAAAGTTTGAGATAAGATTTGGAAATGCATGGAGTTGCATTCACACATATCATGGTTGTATTGGCATGAGCACGTTGTATGTTCATGCATTGAGACAAAAAGGAGTTTATGGCTCACATGTGAAAAGGGAAGGCGTGTTGCTCTTCCACATGAAAAAAAAGGGGAGCAGCCCAAGATTTGACAACATAAGAGTTTACTTTTTGATGTTATGTTTATGCCGAGCGACAGCTCGATGTCGAGCGAGGCCCAAAGAAAAGAAAATAAAATGGGGGATTAGCCTAATTGTGTTGAGAAGAGAGTGGAGTCTCTCTTACATTGTAAAAAGGGGTTTTTGCCCACAGTCGCAGAGATCGAGTGGAGTCTCTCTCTTGTGAAGTTTAAGGCTTCAGAGGATAACATATGTGTGTGGAAATGAATTAGCATTTCAGTTGCATTCATTATGCATTCATGTTACTGGTTGCATGGAAATGAATGTGTGTGGGTTTGATTATGAGATGAGTTTGACTTGTGTTTGAGCAATATATGTGTTATCGAATGAGTTGTATGAAATAGGCATAATAATGTATGGTTATGTGGAATTTGTATAAATTTTGTATGGGTTATGTGGAGTTGTGATATGTTGGTGATTTGGTGTCAATATTGAGGAATGTGATATGTGTTCATGAATGGAATGAAGTATGTGTGTGTATGTTGTTATGCTTTCTGTATGTGTAGAGAAAGTTGTGTGTTGTGGCTTGGAAATAAAAGTATGGGATTTTCATATTCTTGGATGAATATATATATATATATATATATATATATATATATATATATATATATATAAATGATGACATGATTTATGCTTGGTTGAGAGTTTAAGAGATTGTGAAATTGTTCGATATGCCATGGAGGTTATGTTTTGTGTGGTTTGGTTGTGAATTGATGGTAAGTGGTTAAGAATGATAATGGAAAGGAAATGATGAATGTATGATGATTAAGTGTATGATTGTGTTATGTTTGAATTATTGAATCAAAAATGTTGTCTAACATGTGTGGATTAAATTGTTTAGAATGCTAAGTGTTAAGTTACTTTTTTATGAATCCAACAGGTCGAAATGGGGTGGGTAACGGCCAAGCAAACTGTTCCCCTAGCCGTTCCAATTGTAGTGTAAAACCAGTAGGGTAGAATGGCCAAGGGAACAACCACAGAAGGCCATTCCCATGGTCGTTACCTTTGTTCTGGTAGATTAAAAACGTAATAATTAGAGATGTTTGTGAGGAAAAATGGGTATAATGTTCAAACCTAATACATGACATTTGGCATAAACTATATTATAAAGGCTTTAATCTTGGCTAACGAATTAACATCCATTAAAATAGATAATGAAAGGAGATGTGGGAATTTGTAAGAGAGTAGTTGAAACGAATTAATTATTGAGAGAATTGGAAGATAGGAATATCTAGGAAAGGATAATTATCAGTCTTGAATAACGTACTAAAGCATATCTAAAGTAAGTAAATGACCTAGGATGAATTCCTTAGCAAATAAAACACCTAAAGAATTGTTTGTGACAAGGCAACGGTGAGCCATTATGGAATTTAGGCGTGAATATGGCATTGTGTTTTCCACGAGCACACCCGTGTTGGCCAAAAGCTCCCTTGCACCTCATTTTAACAAAGCTAGGGTTTTACTTAATGAGTATTTTTATATACTCACCTTTGTTGTTGCTGAATGTTGTGTAGGTTTAGGAGAATTTTGATGAGCGAGGTCGGAAGAGCACTTTTGGGTGGAGTGATTATAAAATTGTAAATGTTTCGTAAAAATGGTACATATTGTTTTGTATTTGGAACTACATCTGCATGTCTAGTGGGTGATATTGAATCATAGAAAAGAAAAAAAAAGAAAATAATGGTGTGAAATTCAAGGTTTATTTGAAAATGAAGTGAACGAATTTGGGGTTCACATATGAAAGCATGTGTGTTTGGTTATTTGCTTGTGGATTATGTTGAGCATGAGATTTGCTTGGATGCATTTGATTTGCTTGGTTATTGAGCATTCATATGAGATTATTTGGCCATTTGAGTGCATTATTCATTCATTGGTGTTGCATGATTGTGTGACACTGAGCCTTATTATTTTGAATGAAATTCACGATGCCAAGAGAGATTCTCGATGCCGATGAGATGTCGATGATATTCCGCGTCAGATTTGCGATGCCGAGAGAGATTCTCAATGCCGATAAGATGTTGATGCCGGTGAGATGCCGATGATTCAAATTGATGTAAGCCCCGGGCATTCGACATTATTGTATGTGTTGCATGGAATTCATATGCACACATATGAGTTTGGCATTCATTGTAACATATTGAATTATTATCTACTGAGTTATGAATGCTGGTATGTTTAAATTGAAATTTTATATGATGAGATTTCATATATGTTGAGTGTGATATGCCTTGTTGAGTATTTTTGTGTTTACTTCGATGTAACTCTTGTGATGAGTTTAATTGTTATGTGAATGTACAAATAGTACATGTAAAACACTAGAAATGTGTTTAAAGCAAAGCCTTTAACAAATACTCAAAGATATGGAAAAACAGACTCAGATGAGCTAAGTTAGAAGCTCAGCACACCCACATGATGTTGTGTTAATCAGGGATAGATTATGAGCACGCCCTTGTGCTCAAAGGTGGCACGATTGTACATGGAATTGTGTTGATCGAGCAAGGCTCGTGTTAAGATTGGAATGACGTGCCAACTGGGAAATTTATATGAGCACACCACGTGTTCATTCGGCACGATCTCGTGTTGTTCCCCTGCACTTCATTTATTCAATATTCTTATTTCAACTTACTAAGTATATTTGTATACTCACCTTCTTGAATGTTGAAATGTTGTGCAGACGTAGGTAGCTGCATTTGGATTGGAGTTGTGTTTATCAGAGGCAGATTGCAATACTGACGAGAGGTTTGGCTCCAGGTTTTCAGTTTTTTAGATGATGATTTTGTACATACACTGTACACATTTTGTATATACAGTTTGGTTTTATTTTCCAAACTTTTTACAACTTCTGTGTGTGTGTATAAATTGTTTTGGGCTAGGGGGTTGTTTTATAAATATAAGTATTTACTAATCTCTCTTTTTATTTATGATATGATATTTGTTGAAAAACAAGTTATTGTTTTTTGAAAAAAATTTGAGCTCCACATTTAGTGGTATCAAAGTACTGTGCTAATAAATTGGAAATCCTGTGTGTTGATTTGAAAAAGTGAAAAGTTTAAAATTGATTCTGAAACAGCTAGAGCCTAGAGATGTATCGCCTAATCACACAGCCAAGTTTAGAGATTCAGTCAGAGGACAGGGGTCTGTAGCAGTATCCTCAGTACCTCCAGAGCAGCCAGTACCACCTGCGATGCGTATTCCCCCGTATGACCCTACGTATACAGCATTCTGGGAAATGATGCAGAAAATGATGCAAAATCAAGGATAGGGTCAACAGAGAGAAATAGAGAAGGAGAAAGGTTCAGGGAGTAAATCAAATTTGAACATTGATAAGAACTTTGCAGAAATTCAGAAAAAGGAGGCGAAAGTATTTAAGGGCACTACATATCCGGTTGAGGCCGAAGACTGGTTGAGGCATACTAAGAGGATTCTCAATTGCCTACAGCGTAATCCAGAGCAGAAGTTGAGGTATACGACTTCTCTGTTAGATAAAGTGATAGGAACTGGTGGGAGACGATTCTAGATAGTCAGAAAGATCCTCTTGTGCTGACTTGGGTTAAATTTTTGAAGAAATTTGCTGATAAGTATACTCCTCAACTGTATCTGACAAAGAAAAAGATCAAATTTTTAGAGTTGAAGCAGCGAGAAAGGTCAGTTATTGAGTATGAGGCAAAGTTCACTCGTTTGTCTCGTTATGCTCCAGATGATGTTGACACTGATTAAAAGAGGAGGGATAGATTTGAGAGAGGTTTAAGGTATGTTATTTGCAACAGGATTGCAATGAAACCACCAACATATGATTTGCTGATTGAGATTGCCATCAGGGCAGAGGAGTTAGAGATAGAAGGTGACAAGAAAGAGAATAGGAAAGAAGGGAAGCTATAGAGGACATCAGGTTTGAGTTCTCAGTAGTTGCAGAAAAAGAAGAAGTCAGATTCGAGACCACCGCGAGATACAGGCGGTAGGGTTAGTAAACATTCAGGGTGAGGAGCAGGAGATGGGAGGAGTGATTCCACCAGACCTCCTATTTATCCTAGTAGGGATACAAGTTCTTATGCTAGTGAAGATACGAGATAGTTGTGTTACAGATGTTATCAACCAAGACATTTTGCCAGGGACTGTCCACAGAGACAGGGGTCTCAGGGAGGCAGTGCTTTGAGACAGAGTAGTACAGGTGAGGCTCGTGCTACGGCAGCTAGTGGCAATGGCAAAGGTATAGGTGGACGTGGTTTAGGGTCTGCTTCTAGGGGAGGATCAGTCTCCAGGGGTGGAGCTAGTAGTTTAGGTTCTGCGGGTATAGTTGGCGGTTCCACAGCACCTGCAGGGTCAATACCACAGGCTAGAGTGTATACCATAACCCGAGATAAGGCAGCAGAGGATCCAGACGTCATCACCGATACTATTTCTATTTTTACCTATCCTACTTTTGTACTGATTGATCCGGGTTCTACTTGTTCTTTTATTAGTGAGAGTGTTGTAGAGAAGATAGAGGGTAATATTAAGCAACTGGGGTATACAATTACAGTATCTATACTCGTCGGTAGTACTGTGATAGTACAACATATTTTGCGACACTGTGAGTTAAGGATAGCAGATTCGACGTACATGGCAGATTTAATTGTTTTACGGATGACTGAGTTTGGTATCATCCTTGGAATGGATTGGCCGTCCAAGAATCGAGCTATGGTCGACTGTTATTCAAAAGAGGTTATCATTGAGGTTGACAGTGAGGGACGGTTATTATTGGTAGGCAAGAGGAAGATTATTCCTTCTTGATTGATTTCTGCAATTATAGCTGCAAAATGGATTCGAGAGGGTTGTGATGCCTATTTAGCATCAATAATTGATGTGAATCAACCAAAGTTAGAGGTATGAGATGTTCATCTGGCTCAACCTCGTGTTGTTCCCCTGTACCTCATTTATTCAATATTCTAATTTCACTTACTGAGTATATTTATATACTCACCTTCTTGAATGTTGAAATGTTGTGCAGATCGTAGGTAGCTGCATTTGGATCAGAGTTGCTTAATCAGAGGCTAATTATGATACTGAAGAGGGGTCCGACTCTGGGTTTTCAATTTTTCAGATGACATTCTGTAAATACATTGTACATATATATATATATATATAGTTTGGTTTTGTTTCCAAACTTTTTATAGCTTCTGTGTGTGTGTATAAATTGTTTTGGGCTCAGCGGGTTGTTTTATAAATATAAGTATTTACTTATCTCTCCTCTTATTCATGATATGATATTTGATGAAAAACGGGTTATTGTTTTTTTAAATTTGAGCTCCACATATTCAATCAGTTTTTTTTCTTTCTTCCATTTCCATTTTATCTTGGTTCTATTATGATATTTCCTTTATTTTATCAATATTTAATAATCACTTTCAAAATCTTATAATTACATTCACTAACATGTTCTTATATTCATACGATCTATGCAATCTATCATTTCGATGATCATATGTTATTATCTCTTTATTTTTGTATCTTTTATTATCATATCATAAATACATTCATTAATTATTATCTTTATAATCTTATATTCAATATACTTTTGATATTATATCTTGCATTTACTATGTTATTTATTTTTGACTATTTTTTATTTTTTTCTACTCATTAATCATCTGATTATAAATCTTCCTTGATTTCATTATACTTGATGTGATTTATCATCTATCTTTCTTCTTTCCTCATTGTATTACTGTTTATATTTCATGTTTCCATTATGTTTCCTTTTATATCTGTGCTTTAAAACTTTGAACAATATCATTTAATTATTCTCTCAATTTTAATACTTTCTATCATCCCTCATTCTTGACTTAACACAACTGAACCTACCTTCCTCTATACCTCATACTTATACTATGTACCTTATACAACTAATATGTTCTCACTTGTATTTTAACTTATACATATGACTTGCATCTCTTATTCATCAATATGCAAACATTTTTTCATATTTCTATACCTTTGCATATGATCATGTCCTATTCCATGTGTCATCATATTCCTTTGAATTATCTGCTCATTCTTTGATTTATATTTCATCATATCAAAATTTCTCTATTCTGTTTAGTTAATTCATATCAGGTATTTACTGAACTGCATAGTTCATATCATATTGACACATATAATATTCTAATAGACTTACTTGGATCGGCTGCTTCTTCTATCTCTTGTAAACTTATGCATATGCACCATGAATATACAAACAATTTCACAACATTACACATATGTTTTGTCTTATATTCATATCATATACTATATATACAGATATCCTCATATATCATATCTCTATTCTGATACCAAATTGTAACACCCTAATCTTATTATGCTTATTTAACATATAATTATCGTATTTGTATTACTTTAAACCTTTTCTTAAAAATATGCATTAACTGTAAATACTCATATTATAAAACTTTCTTATTTAATTGTTTTTAATCATTGTTTCTTATACTTGCTAACTATTTTATAAATCATTTTTATACCATTTAAATTAGCAACATAGCATAAAACACGGCCCTGGTTAGTGTAAAATGACCCATTGGAAATGCCCTGTGTTCATTAGCACGACCCTGTGCACCTATAACAAGTTACCCATGTTAATCTACATGGCCCGTGAGGATAATTTGAGTATGAAAATAATACTCTAAACACTTACACAACTTGATATACAACATATATTGAGTACTCAATCAATTCTAATTAGTATAACTTTCATAATAAACAAATCTTCATAAGTCATTATAAAGAAAATTCCATAAATCAACTAATTGTCAACCATTTAACTGTATTGGATATACTTTATTTTAATTTCTCTTAAAAATCATCAACCAAAAGATTTATATAAAATTCATATCTAACAATACCAAATCATCGATCATACATAATCCCAAAATAAAACATATAATATGCACATGATCTTATTTCATACACTATCTAAGGTGAGAGAGAGAAGATCTGGAGCTCAGTTGTCCAATTTGTTACTTATATGTATCTTCTTTACGTTTCAAACCAAACACCGCTCATTTTTATAAGTTACGAACTCAGTGAGTAATCAATATAATTAGTTTAAACAATTGCATACTCATTTACTTAATCTTGTTTCATTCTATAACTTATACTTTTAGCATATATATTATTTGATATTCACTCATACATTCCCATTCATATACACATCTGTACAATTGCATTCATGTGTACAATTTATCATTTCACATATTTCCATATATCTATATGTCCATTTACTTCCCTTTATATTTCTTTGAACATGCGTTGTTATATATTTTCATATTTATTCATTTGCATTCATATATATATATTCATTTGTGTAATTTTCATATTTCTTTACATTTGTTTCCATTTGTCGTATACAAATTTTTCCAACTATGATATACATTTTTCCCGTACAAATATCTATCAGTTCTCTACATATATCCAATTGTCATCCACATATTTTTTGTGCACATATCCATCCGTCATTTACATTTCATATTTTTGCACATCTCTAATCTTCTTCTTTTATTCATTGTCATTATTTCATTTGAGCATTCATGTATATATGTATATATATATATATATGAATCTGTAATTATCTGTATAATTTTATTTTCATATTAATCCTCTTGTGTTTCATTTGATCATTTATCTATATTGTTCTCATAAACATGCAATCACTTTTCTATTCATATCATTCATCACATACGCATATGCTGTCATTTTACTAAGCAAGTAAATTTATCTTTCATTTGATTAACATGTATGTATCATCCAATCTCAATCAATCAATCATATATAACAATCATCACACAAAATAATTCAACTATGGGAAAAGTGGCAATGGTCCAACCGCTACACACCACATCAACAAATTCCACACTCTAGCAATTGTAATAGTTCATATATTCGACATCTATCATATAATCATAATATTCAGAGTTTGGTACCATCGTCTAAATACTTGATATCTTTAGGTGATCACACATATAATTGTACATAAAAATGAGTCTGGATTACTTACCTGTATATTCATAATATTCGGAGTTTGGTACCATCATCTAAATATTTGATCTATATATATATAAACAACAATCCTATAACTCAAGATTATTCTAAATATGCCTCTATATCACGTATATATACGTAAAAATACTACTCTTTCTCTTATTCAATGTATTATTTAATTTCTAACAAATCTAACTAACAATTCTTTATAAAACCTCAAAAATTTATGAACAAAACTTAAGAATTTAGTAATTGTTCTTACCTTTATTCTCATGTGGTCGTTTATACAGTGTTTCCAGTTAAATTCTCTCCACTCTCTCTTTCTCTTATCTTTTCTTATCTCTCTCGTACTCTCTTTCACTCTCTGTTATTCTTTTTTGCTTCTTTGTTTGATTTTATGTTTAAATATTATTTTATAGAACTTTAACTAATCAACACGGTTGTGTCAAGAGAAGAACAGACCGCGTTGAATACAAAAATTGTGAACCCCAAATTCCTAACACTCGTTTTCGATTAAATACCGATTTTGGCAACTATTTGTTTTCTTTTTAAAAGAAATGAGTAGGAGAGAGCAGAAAGTGAAAATATAGTTTTTTTTTCAAATCATTTAACAAAAGACCAATGTTGGTCATACGCAAAATACAAAGCGAAATGTGAAAGCTGTGGAAAATGATTTACATGCAATGTTTGTAAATCACATATATACTAACATATGTATAGACATAAAACATTAAATACATTCCAAAAATAGGAGCTCAACCTTCTTCAGTATCGCACCGCTTAGCCTTGCTGAAACGTAGTCCTATCACTACTCTTTGTCACTCTGCACAACATTCAACAACATACATGGGTGAGTACATAAAATATTCAGTAGTGGTAAACCAAGTGTTGTTAAGATGAAGTGCAGGGGAATGTTCGGCCAACACGGGTGTGCTCATGCCTTAATTCCCTAATGGCTCACTGTTGCCATGTCAAATATGTTCATTTAGGTGTTTTAATTGCTAGGAAATTCACCCTAAATCATTATCTTACTTTATATTTGCATTAGTACATTATTCGGGCCAAAACTAGGTTTCTGGGCAAAATTGACGTAGGTTTACTACAAGTCTAACGTACGTTATTCATTCATACTATTCTAAGTTATGAATAATGTATGTTACATTGAAATAACGTATATTTCATTGCACTAACGTATGTTATAGGACATTATAATGTACGTTAACTAACTCCAGAACCATTCTACCGACATTTAAGTCATTTTACATACATAAACACTTCATACAAGTTCTAAGCATATCAAACCAACCTTTTTAACCACTTATACACCCTCTTCATAGACAAATCATAGCAAATAGCATTGTACACTTAACCAACGACTCCATACACCATTCAAGCAAATCAAACCAACTATCTTATTCTCTTGTTCAACCATTTCACACATCATATAGGCACACACAACACTCAAACACATCAAACTAACCATCTTAAGCTTTCATCTATCCATTACATACAACTCGTACTTTCAACATATCATGAATGCAATTCAACCTAACCACAACATAATCAAGCCATATAAATTCCACATTCCCTTTTTATAACCCTTTCTAAATAAATTATATCTCATACAATCTACCAAGTCTCCTCAATTAAACATTTATAGAGTCTACATACTCATATTCATAAATAACACAGTACCATCATTCCAAAACCAATTAACATCCAATCTCCATACATAACACAATCCCATATAAAACCATACAACACATACTTGTTCCATACTCTCATACAATCACACATACATTGTTCAATCACAAGTTAAACTCATACTCATTTTATAAATCTCATATATTCAAAAACTCAAAGTAATAACTGCAATCATGTCATGATGCAATGAATGATTGCATTCATGAATATTCAAACGCTAACACGCAAATACAATGCTCTAGAGCCTTTCCTTTCTTAGAGGAGAGTCCACTGTTGTTTTCACTTGTGGGAAAAAACCCCTTATTTTCTCAATTCAAGAGGGAGTCCACTCTCTTGTCACATAATTAGGCTAATCCCCTATTTTTTTATCATGTGGAAGAACAATTTGCCTTCCTAATCACAAGTCAAGCTCTCGCTTTCTTTTCCTCGAGACTAGCCCAACATCGAGCTCTCGCTCGGCATCAAATCTCATTAGGGATAAATCCCTCTAAAAATCAACAACAAGAGTAATGCTCTTTTGTTCACAATTGGTCTAACCCCCATTTTATCATGTGGAAGAACAATCGTCTTCCTTTTAAATGTCTCAACGCATAAACATACAATCGTGCTCATGTAGTGCCAACCATGACATGTGTGAATGCAATTCATGCATTTTTATTTCCATTTCACAATTCCACAATATCACATACATATGAATGTTTTCATAGTATTCATTACTCACACGAGCTCATAATGATAACCATAACATGCCCGAAGGCCATATTCTTACGAAAAATCAACACTTTTCAAAAAGAGTTTAACACTCACATGCACCATTTGCATTATAGCTCATCGTATCACAATCCTCATAATTATATATCGACACATACCATACACGGCCAACTCGTGGCCCAAGCCAACACCACGTCATTCATTCTTTACTAACAACATAAGCCACACATTCTCAATAAAAGAATTTGACACACATAAGTTAACATATAATCGTTCCACAACAACATAACATGCAGACATCTCTATGAACACCCATCACGTGGCATAGGCCAACACACTTTCATAAAATGCCAACTTGTAGCAAAACACAGCCACAACATTTATCCATAGTTCATACAACATTGACATATTAAACATAGCTTAACACCACACAATTCATAAGCCAAGCATTTCAAGTTCATTCTGCCACATAAATCATAAACACATCTCTTTTTATACTTACTTACATTTAAACAGCTCACCATTACATTCAATTTCATTAATAAAACACTTCCATAGTGCCTTACCATCATCATTCACATTCAAAAACAAGTCAACACATATCAACCATAAACTCAAGAAATGCCAAGAAAATCATATAAGGCATTCAAGAAAATTTCACTACTATTTCAACAAAGAAATATTAATCACATACGCTTAACCATACCATATTAAGCATCAAAAGTACAATTACCTCGAACTCTGCAAATCGGTTCGTCACTCGATTCCTGATTTGGGTTTTGATTGTCGCCTCCTA